>JAWPHD010004117.1:0-196815 GCA_037043455.1 Cyrtodaria siliqua
GGAGTACGTTATAACGTACTCCCTGGTATGACACTTGTCACAGGGTTTAACTTGTTAGATTATGGAATAGTGGAAGTACCAAGTTGAATGAGTAAAGTATGCCTACATTTATTCTAACTTCGTCATCTAAAACTAAGTCGAAGGCATGTCATCGCAAATCCCCACGCGCTCTTCACACCGGTCAATTCCCTGTGACCACATACCCTATTCAAGGGGTAACACAGTTTGTGTTGATTGTTCTGTGATATTCAGAACGTCCGACATAATACTATGTGTTTTATTTTTAGTGGTGTAACGATGCATCAACTTATTTATGTACCATGATTGTGGCCGTTTCGATAGCAATCCATCGATGCCAAACTGAACTATCGATAGCAATTGCCGATAGTGTAATTAACTATCGATAGTTAACGAATAATAAAATAGTCTGATGTGATCGGCATATATTTGAGTCATTCACAACTTATCCCACCCATACAAACAAAGCAAGTGCGAGTGACATCATAACAGCTAGAGGGTAGGTCTAATATGATGACCGGCATGGTACCGGATAGCCAATTCCGACTTTTGATAATATTAAATACATATATCCTTAATATGTCCTAGTCTAAGATAAATTTTGACTCGCGTACATGTAATTACCAATAATTATTAGATTTGTGCTTTCCAATTTAAAGATTACGTTAGGATGACAATCACAGTATAGCTTTTTTGCATGCTGTTCGTGAGTAGACCAATACCAACATGGCAACGGCCATCAAACAAACCTATAAAACTGTTTTCAATTATTTCTATTACATCTATATATCAAATCAAAATACATTTCATAAACTAACATGTACTGTATACACTATACAAGTATACAGCAATATTATATTGGAATATATTCAATTATCATCATTGGTTATTTCTCCGACAAATCAGTAATTTCTGCGCAGTTATGTATGCGTCAAGAAAACACGATAGAGAGCCAATACTGTGTAATACCTGTTTCTGTGTTGCCTTTTCGAAGAAAATGCGATACATATGGATCACTTTGTCATCTGTCGGTCAGTCAGTCCGTCACGAGAACTTAACATTGGCTATAACTTTCTCATTTCTTGATATTTCTTCATCAAACTTTCAATATAAATGTATACTCATCATGACAACATCGACATGACCATACTAAAATATAAAGGTCACGGTCACACTGAAGGTCATTATATGGGTTAAATACTCATTTTTTCTTCACGAAAACTTAACGTTGGCTATAACATTCTTATTTTTTGATATTTCTTCATCAAACTTTTAATATATACTCATCATGACAACGTCGACATGACCATACTAAAATATAAAGGTCAAGATCAAACTGAAGGTCATTATATGGGTTAAATACTCCTTTTTTTCCCACGAAAACTTGACGTTGGCTATAACTTTCTCATTTCTTGATATTTCTTCATCAAACTTTCAATATATACTCATCATGGCAACATCGACATGACCATATTAAAATATAAAGGTCAAGGTCACACTGAAGGTCATTATATGAGTTATATACTTATTATTTTTCTTCACGTAAACTTAACATTGGCTATAACTTTCTAATTTCTTGATATTTCTTCATCAAACTTTCAATATATACTCATCATGACAACAGCGACATGACCATACTAAAATATAAAGGTCACGGTCACACTGAAGGTCAATAAATACTCATTTTTTCCTTCACGAAAACAATGATCACGGCTATAACTTTCTCATTTCTTGATATTTCTTCATCAAACTTTCAATATATACTCCTCATGACCATACTAAAATATGAAGGTCAAGGTCACACTGAAAGTCTTAAATCTTCACGAAAACTTGATCAGGCCAGTTTGTCAAGGTCATATATCTGGGTCCAAAAAACCTTATTATACTGACAAAGCTATGACAGGCGACACGCGTGTTTTCCGCGGAACTCACGCCTAGTTTTAACTACCTAGCAATATTAACATAAATGCTATGTTAATATTGATATAGTGATACTATCATGATATTATCTCACTATTGCAATATCGTGGTAGTTTTTAGCTCTACTGGCCAAGGGCCAGCAGAGCTTATGGGATGGTGTGTTGTCCGTCTTCCGTCTTCCGTCCGTCCGTCATCCGTTAACTTTTGCTTGTGTGCACTCTAGAGGCCACATTTCTGATGCAATCATCATGAAACTTTGTCAGAATGTTTGTCTCAATGAAATCTCGGTCAAGTTCGAAAATGGGTCATCTGGGGTCAAAAACTAGGTCACTAGGTCAAATATTGGAAAAACCTTGTGTACACTCTAGAGGCCATATTTTTGACCCGAGCTTGATGCAACTTTGTCAGAATGTTTGTCTTAATTATATATTGGTCAAGTTTGAAAATGGGTCACATGGGGTTAAAAACTAGGTCACTAGGTCAAATACTTGAAAAACCTTGTGTACACTCTAGAAGCCGTATTTCTGACCCAATCTTGATGAAACTTTGTCAAAATGTTTGTCTTAATTATATCTTGGTCAAGTTCAAAAATGGGTCACATGGTGTTAAAAACTAGGTCAAACTTTGGAAAAACTGTGTGTACACTCTACAGGCCATATTTTTGACCCGAGCTTGATGCAACTTTGTCAGAATGTTTGTCTTAATTATATCTTGGTCAAGTTTGAAAATGGGTCACATGGGGTTAAAAACTAGGTCACTAGGTCAAACTTTGGAAAAACCGTGTGTACACTCTAAAGGCCATATTTTTGACCCGATCTTGATGAAACTTTGTCAGAATGTTTGTCTCAATGAAATATCGGTCAAGTTCAAAAATGGGTCATGTGGGGTCAAAAACTAGGTCACTAGGTCAAATACTTGAAAAAACTTGTGTACACTCTAGAGGTCATATTTGTTACCCAATCTTGATGAAATTTTGTCAAATTGTTTATCTTAATTATATCTTGATCAAGTTCGGAAATGGGTCACATGAAATTAAAAACTAGGTCACTAGGTCAAATATTGGAAAAACCTTGTGTACACTCTAGAGGCCATATTTTTGACCCGAGCTTGATGCAACTTTGTCAGAATGTTTGTCTTAATTATATCTTGGTCAAGTTTGAAAATGGGTCACATGGGGTTAAAAACTAGGTCACTAGGTCAAATATTGGAAAAACCTTGTCTACACTCTTTGTCAAAATGTTTGTCTTAATTATATCTTGGTCGTTCAAAAATGGGTCACATGGTGTTAAAAACTAGGTCACTAGGTCAAACTTTGGAAAAACCGTGTGTACACTCTAGAGACCATATTTTTGACCCGATCCTAATGCAATTTTGTCAGAATATTTGTCTTAATTATAGCTTGCTAAAGTTCGAAAATGGGTCACACAGGGTCAAAAACTAGGTCACTAGTACACTCTAGAGGCCATATTTCTGACCCGATCTTGATGAAACTTTGTCGAAATGTTGTCTTAATTATATTTTGGACAAGTTCGAAAATGGGTCCCATGGGGTAAAAAACTAGGTCACTAGGTCAAATACTTAAAAAAACTTGTGTACACTCTAGACACCATGTAGTACGACTCGATTCATCAATGGTATAACAGCCAGTAGAGCGTTCACAGGCCCTCTTGGGCCTCTTGTTTAACTATTGCAATAGTCAAATTACTGGCAATAGTCACCCCTATTTATTTTGTATGTATGACACTGTATATGAATAAATTATGTTTAGGGCATTTGTGTTTTTGCTTTTTTTTACCCTACCCCAGAGTCCCATGAATGAACCTAGAGCAAATTATAAAAAAAAAATGACCACATATTATCCCCAACAAATAATGGTCAGATACCACTATTGATTTGCGGCTTCTGATTGTTTGAAAAAGTATAGGGTCTATTAGGGCGTATAGTCAGATTGAAAGGTAGATTCTGATTGGATTAAATTACACAATTCATAACAAATCTGCATAAAACATCAAAATAATATATTTCCATCATAAACGTTCATTTTGGATATAGCATCTCTGTGCCCGAATGGTTAATGACGTTGCGGGTTCGAATCTCATTGGGAGCTCGACTTGTAAGTGAGGAATTGTCGATTCTTACGGATGGCGGGAGGAGTACAGTACTATTTCTACACAGGAAATAGGTAATCTGTCTCCACCACAAAAAATCGACCGTCATATATACCCTTGCATGTGTTGAAAATGACATAAAACACCACACAAACTAACATAACAAATCTTTTAGGATATTTTGATTAAAGTTTGCATTTTTATTAATAAAATTGTACTGAAGGTATATTTACAAAAAGTACAATTTATTTACTGCCATTCTGGGGATGACTACCTTCAGTGAAGTATTAGAGGCTGGAAGCATTGCATTATTCCCAATTTGCTGGTAATTTTTGAGTGTATTTAAGATATTTCTTTAAGAAAAGTTAGTGTTTTTTTCAGCCAGTGTGATTTAGAAATATGGGTTGAAGGCCAAAATGCTATAATGAAGGCCTATGGGAAGTGCAGTAGTGGTATATGACCTAACATTGCTCTTACTCGCCATTATTATGTGGGGAAGTCGTACACTAAATTTCGCTCGGTGGTCTAGAATGATGGACGGACGGACAATCAGAATTTTAAGGATCATTGAAACTATTAATGGTTTTTACATAAAATGAGTGTAATTTGACCAGTTGTGAACTTTTAAAATATTTCATTGTTAATTTCAATAGATATAAAAAAAATGTGTATATTTTTTAGGTAAACTAGATGTTACAAGATGGACGATAATTACCCGCGACTCAACACGGACAGTGACACCAGCCTGGTACAGCCTGATCTAGATCAGCTACGGCGGGACAGACAAGACAGAAACAGGGTCTTTCTACAGGTGAATATTGTCATGGAAACATAATTTTCTAAACATAAAACGTCATTTGACCTTGGCCTGGATCATTCTTAGAACTTACTGATATACTGATCAACATTCCTAATTACTCACGTTTGTATCTTAACCAATTTTCGTAGTTTAAATATATTTTAGAATAGTTTTGTGATAAGTAATTTATTTTGACCAATAGTTTGTGAAATATCTTCTTTCTTTTTTTTTGTTTAAATTGTTACATCTTTAGAGAGTTATCCTCCTTTCACATAAAAAAATGAAAAGTGCCGATAAAACACATAACATGAATCAAAGATTATAAGAATCCATCATGAGTATCCATGTGAGATAGAAAAATCTCACCCGAGGGGTTAGAATTGCAACCAGGGACGAGGCTGTGCCGAGTGCCTGGTTGCAATTCTGATCCCAAAGGTGAGATTTCCCTATCTCAAATGGATCACTCATGATGGATTATTTTTCTCACATTATGTGTTCATTACCGGCATAAAATCAATGACTTTGTTGATTTAACGCCAGAATAAAGCGACATCGACGTAATGTCATGACGTCGTAAGTCACATGTCATGTAAGATAGAGTTATCTCACATGAGGAAAATGCCTATCTCACATGAGCAGAAATGGGAGAAATACACTTCTTAAGATTGGTAGGAAATAATGTAATAAATGTAAGACTTTGACCCATTTATTGCAAATGTTCCATCTATAATGAAATGAAGCATAAGTAATCCAGAGTAAGACACCAACAACTATATACAAATTTGAGACAGGATAGATGTTAGAATCACACATAAAAATATTATAAACTTATTTCCAACACTTCAGCCAATAACAAAAGGAGTTTGTAATTATCAAAACACTAACCACTCCATCAGGACTTACATGGAAATGCAAATGACCAGCAAAGTTAGTTGTATATCAGTTATTGTGGTATATCAGTTATTGTGGTATATCAGTTATTGTGGTATATCAGTTATTGTGGCAAATCAGTTATTGTGGTATATCAGTTATTGTGGTATATCAGTTATTGTGGTATATCAGTTATTGTGGCAAATCAGTTGAAGGAAGACAGAGGTTAAAGATTGTCATACACTTGTACGTTCTTCTTGTATGCATTATTTATCAAACTATTTAAGTTTATCATATGTTGCTTTTTGTTAGTTTGGCATCTTCTGTTTCAGTCTGTGAATCCAGGTCTTGCTGCACAAGTGTTGCCTAAAGTTCATGTACAAGTAAGTCATGGAAGTGTTGCCTAAAGTTCATGTACAAGTAAGTCAGGAAAGTGCTGCCTAAAGTTCATGTACAAGTAAGTCAGGAATGTTGCCTAAAGTTCATGTACAAGTAAGTCAGGAAAGTGCTGCCTAAAGTTCATGTACAAGTAAGTCAGGAAAGTGTTGCCTAAAGTTCATGTACAAGTAAGTCAGGAAAGTGTTGCCTACAGTTCATGTACAAGTAAGTCAGTACAAGTAAGTCAGGGAAGTGTTGCCTAAAGTTCATGTACAAGTAAGTCAGGAAAGTGTTGCCTAAGGCTCATGTACAAGTAAATCAAGGAAGTGGATTTTACATGTGTAAAAATAGTACACAATCATCAAGTCAGTACAACTTCATGTTTAAAGGTATTTCTCATGTTTTAGACGAACAGAAATGCGCTATAGCAGCTAAACACTTATATACTTGATTTCAGTATATCAGCAATTTTTTTTTATCTAAACATGGGGTTCATAATTATAAAAACTAGTGAAAATTCCATACAATTTCGAAGAAGTATGTTTGTGTCCATAGTCAGTATTGGACAGTTCTATGCAAAAATGATGTCAACAACTGTAGGAAATGGCCTTAAATCATTTTTGGATCCAAATTCTAAAAATGTTTCTTAAGTTTTGATCGAGCATAATTTAGCCTTAAAAATGCCCTAAAACAACTTTTGCATACACATTTTTATAATTGCTCAAGCCTCAACCGGCCTTGAATATGGCATCCCATACCAAATTAAGTAACTTGGGATCACAACTTGGTTCATTGAGAAATATGTTTCTACTTGAAGAAATAAGGACAGTAACATAATTAAAACTTAAATATACGGTTTATATTAATTTCATTACAGGATTTGAGTCAAGATAGCATCGTGGAGCAGGCGACCATATGTATACAAAAACACTGGAGAGGCTATCAGGGGAGAAAACTCTATGTCAGCAAGTTGTATGATCAGTTTAAAAAGGTCAGTAACGTCTTATATGAAAAGTCGTATATATATATATATATATAAGGTTGAAATTTAGAGAGCGCCTTATTCATTATCTTAAGGTGTCATCGGTGACACCTTTTTGTTTAGGCCAGTATTTTTACTCAACTGTTTTATCAAGTTTTTTCAGCAAAAACATAGGGTAGGAGAAGGGTAAACATATACAAAGGAAAAATATTTTTTGTTTGCAAAAGTTCTATGATATAATTGTCGAGCTAATATAAAATCAGAACATTGAGTACCTCTTGGTGGGTACAAAATTCAAAAAATCTATGTCGGAGGAAAATATTTTTTGAAAACATTTTTTTTCTCCAAATTTTAGCCTAGGAAGGTCGGTAATCCTAAAAATAAAAAAATACTGGCCTCACCTCAGAAATACTGGCCTTTCCTCAAAAACACTGGCCTTACCTCATAATATTGTTATTATTTCATATGTTTGTTTAGGCCATTTTAAAAATATGCTAAATTCTCATCCCCGCCCGCCCTGAATTTTTTTATTGTCAATAATAATGGAAAAAAAAATTCCGCGTAATTTTTTTACGAGCGCCGCAAATTCAATTTTTCGGGACCGCGATGTTCTGTATTATGAACTTGACCTCTATGTTACACTTTCGGTATTAAAAAAATTGTATCAAAATACAAACACATATTGTTTTTGTCATAAGTAGGATTGTGCGAGGCAGTTCCGTAGTGAAGGAATGGTTTGGTTGTCAATTTCCTGATTAAAATAACTAGACCATATTTCTGGCTCGCAGGATAAAGAAGCCCCTTTGCAAAAGATGTCAAACTGTTCGTCGGTCGAACACAAATTTATGCTAATCGTACACAGTGTGACCCCTTGTCCAAATTAGCCGATATTGTATCTTTTCTAGGTCCTTAGCAATAAATAAAACAGTAAATAAAACATTAAACATTTTTACTGTTATATCTATTAAATACCGCCATTTAATACGATAAATCTTTTTATGCCCTGAAGGGTGGCATATAGAAATCGCACTGTCTGTCCGTTCGCGTGTACACTTGTGTCTGCTTCATAACTCTGACAATAATGGACGGATTTTCAAATGAATGAATGAATGAATGAAAGTCTTTATTTACAGAGGGTAACCCAATTAGTATAAACTAATCTTCCTTGGGGCCCTCTAAAGCAATATTTACATACATACAAATACATAATTATATAGCAATATAACAATCAGCATAACAAATTCAAAGTTAGCATTATTCATAAACATGATCAACATGATAACAATGTTACACAACAACATAATACATACATATGGCGGCAGGGGTTTAACTTACAGACCATATATGGCCATATTTACAATTTTAGCTTTATGACTGTTGATTCGAATTTATCCACTTAGTATAATTTACTGTGAAACTTTTAATACTTTCGCTCTGTCTTATTTCATTTGGAATGTTATTCCATACTTTTACCCCAGAGTAAGACATACTCCCTTTAAAAAGTTCTATATTTGGTTTGGGTATTAAAAAATCCGATTTATTTGAAGAACGTAAATGATTTGGACGCCTGACATTGTAATTGAACATATTTTGAATATATGACGGGACTGCATTTTGCGATACCCTGTACATAAATTTGGCTTTATGAAGTGAAACCCTCTGTCAATATTAAGAGAATTAATTATATTTAAAGCCTCGCTTAAAGTGGTATATTGTTCACCTAGAATGATACGACATGCTCTTCGTTGTAATCGCACTAAAACCTGGATATTTGATTGTTTTGTACTACCCCAGATGATACTACAATAGTCAAGATGTGGTTGGACATAGGCTTTGTAAAACATTATTCTATAATTAACAGGAATAAATACTTTAATTCTTGATAATAGCCACAAATTACTTTTTAATTACGATTTTAAAACATAATCTTTTCCATATTATTAAATCAGGCTTTGGAAACTTCCCCTGGTGAAATTCAAACCTGAATTATATGGATCTCGAGTCCAGTGCTTACATACATGTAATCAACCTTTGTCTATTTCCAACTTTTTGGGGGAATTTACTAGTTGCATAAAAGTAAAAAAAATAAAAATAAAAATTTCACCCCCGCCCCTATTTTAACAAAGATTTGGATGAAAATCTAGCAATGTTTTTATAATGATTCATAAAACCAGAGTTGGAGTTCTTATTAGGCCTAAACCCAGTAAGAACCTTAAGGCCCTTCAGTGCATTTTACTCTGAACCTATGACTAGAAGCTACAGACGGCTCAGCATATTTGATTGAATGTATGTGTGGGTAAAGAACCTAAATATACAGTGTTTGTTAGCGTGGGATATCCAGCATAAGGAATTGATTCCTTAACGTGCTCGGTTTACGCCCCCTTCCAATAGACAGTGCTTAGGTAAATTGTCTTGCACAAGGACATACCAACAGAAAGTGCAGAACTCAGTGGCTAGACAATGCTTAGGTAAAGTGTCTTGCACAAGGACATATCAACAGAAGTCAGTGCAGAACTCATTGGCTACCCCCCCCCCCCCCCCCCCCCCCCCCCCCACCACCACCACCACACACACACACCCATCAGTATGAACTGCCAGTTTCTCACGAGTTTGTACAGATCTATCACTTAACCATAGAAGGATACATGCATATAAAAGTTATATCTATATATATATATATATTTATGTTCTGTTCGGTGTTGTAACATCTAGGTCGTAAACTGATCATAACTGGTATCTTTTCAGAAATGCAAGACTATACCTTGTGTTCATTTGGTCACAACCTTATGACACGGAAAATATCATATATTGCTTGATTGTACAAACTGGTGGTGGTGGATACAACAATAATTTATTTGGGGGCTCTCGCTCAGACCCTTGCTTAAACAACTTCGCTCATTTTGCGCCCCAAAAAAATCGAAGAATGGAACCGATTAAAGGAACATTTTTAGGTGTTTTATATATTTGATGTATTCATTGATAAGTTGCATACTTTCTAGTAAACAATTAAATTGACATACTCTCGTTTTTACTTAAGGCATGCAGGGTTGGATTCTTTAAAACCGGATTTTCTCTGTTTCGACATACTCAAGTTAAATTGTAAAAATTCAGTGAACAAAAATCTCAACAAAAAAAAAAAGAATAAAAAAGCTCAAATCAATGTAAAGTATCACACAAACCAATCAAATCCGTGTTTGGTATCACACAAAACAATGAATTCAGTTTATAGAATCACACAAACAAATCAGTTTATTATATCAGTTTCTTGTATAGTATCACACAAACCAGTAAATTCATTGTAGAGTCAGGGCTCCAAGAAAATTAAAATTGGGGAATAGCAAGTAGATTCCAAAAGTCCACTTGCCCTGACTGAAAAGTCACTTGCTCTGATTTTTTTTTTAACTTGCCCCAAAATTGTTATTACCAATGAATAGTTGCCGGTACATAATTTTTGTCGATATTGAATACTTTGCTTTTCCACTTTGTTTTATTTATAATTAATTACTAATACACATGTGATTAGAATCAAACAAGAAGGTTCTATTTTCCTATATTTTCCTTTTATTTATCCATTGCTTCATATAACTAAAAGAATATTATTTTCCTTTGCAGTTTTAGGATCGCGCCGCAAATCACGTCCAAAACCGTTCCGGGTCCCGCAAATTAAACCATCTAAAACAGGTGCGCGTTCCCGGTGTTATTTTGCAGCTTGCAATTTGTGAATAAGCGTTCGTTGTTAAGCGTTTTTAGCTCGACTATTCGAAGAATAAGAGAGCTTATGTAATCACCCCGGGGTCGGCGTCGGCGTTGGCGTCGGCGTCGGCGTCCCACATCAAGGGTTGCGTGTAAGCTGTGTTTACAAGTCTATATCTCTTACATTTCTTATCCTACCACAACCAAATTTGTTCATGGGCTTCCTTGTAGCATTATCTTAAGGGCTGCATAAGCAATTTTGGTTCGTGTAACCCATGGGCTCCCATGGAACCCAAATTATGATAGCCCATAAAATGTGCCCCATTTCACATCAAATTTTGCATGTAAGCTGTGTTTACAAGTCTATATCTCTTACAATTCTTACCCTAGCACAACCAAATTTGGCCATTAGCTTCCTTATAGCATTATTGTAAGGGCTGCTTAAGTAATTTTGGTTCCTGTAACCCCTGGGCTCCCATGGAACCCAAATTCTGATAGCCCTTAAAATATGTCTGTTTAACATCAAATTTTGCGTGTAAGCTGTGTTTACAGGTCTATATCTCTTACATTTTTTGTCCTAGCTGAACTAAATTTTGGAATTGGTTTCCTTATACTATGTTGTAAAGGGTTGGATAAGTAATTTTGTCTTCTGCAAATTCTGGGCTCCCATGGAACCCAAATTGTGATGGCCCATAAAATGTGCAATAAAGGCAGATCTAGGTTTGCATGTAAGCATGTATATATCTATAATTTTGGTTTGGGATTTGTTATAGCATTATGCCCCCCCCCCCCCCCCCCCCCCCCCCCCCCCCTACCCCCGCCCCCACTCCCCTCCACACTTTTTTATTTTTTTTTACATATTTCTGTGTTGCTTTTGTCAATTCTTACACATGTATGTTGCAACCCGACCGATTGCCTCCCTCCCGCCTCTCACCCCATCACCCCCACCCACCACGCCCCACACTTGAATTTTTTATTTTTTTTTTATTTTTATTTTTCTGTGTTGTTTTAGTCAATTCTTACACATATATGTTGCAACCCTCCCTGCCCCCACCCCCTCCCCGCCTTTCACCCCCCGCCCCCTACCCGCCCCAGACTTGACATTTTATTTTTTTTACTTATTTCTTTGTTTTTTTAGTAAATTCTTACACACATATGTTGCCCCCTACCACAGACTTGATTTTTTTTTTTTACTTATTTCTTTGTTTTTTTAGTCAATTCTTACACACATATGAACACACGGAACGCACTCCCGTCTCTCACCTCAACCCCCGCTCCGAACATCCCCATCCCACCCCATCCCACCCCACCCCACCCCACCCCCACTTGAAACTATTATATTTTTTTTACATATTTCTGGTGTTGCTTTTTTCAATTCTTACACATATATGTTGCAACCCCCTCCCCCTACACACCACCCCTCTCACCCCATCACCCCCCCCACCCAGCCCCACACTTGGAACTTTTTCTTTTTTTTTTACATATATCTTTGTTGTTTTAGTCAATTCTTACACACATATGTTGCCCCCTCCCCCCCCCCCCCCCCCGCCCCCAACCCACTCCCGCCTCTCCCCCCCCCCCCCCCCGTTCCCCCCCACCCAAACCCCACTTGAAATTATTTTTATTTTTTTTTTACACATTTCTGTGTTGTTTTAGTTATTTCTTACGCATATATGTTGCAACCTCCCCCCCCGCCCCCAATCCACTCCTGCCTCTCCCCCACACCCCACCCCCACTTGAAACTTTTTTTTTACATATTTCTGTGTTGCTTTTGTCAATTCTTACACATATATGTTGCCCCCTCACCACCCAAACTCCCCCCACTCTCCCTGCCCCCCACCACACTAGATTTTTTTTTTTTACATAATTCTTTGTTGTTTTAGTCAATTCTTACACATATATGTTGCACCCTCCCCCCCAACTCACTCCCGCCTCTCCGCCCCCCCCCCCCCCCCCCCCCCCACCCCACCCGCACCCGCACTTGAAACTTTTTTTTACATATTTCTGTGTTGCTTTTGTCAATTCTTACACTTATGTTGCCCCTTCTTCATATTTTTGTGTTGTTTTGGTGAATTATTACATAGCTTCTTACACATATATGTTGCCCTTACCACCCCTCCTCCCCCCACCATCCACCCCCGCCTCTCTCCCACCCCCACCCCGCACCCCACTCAAAACTCGATTTTTTTATATATTTTTTTTACATATTTCTGTGTAGTTTTAGTCAATTCTTACACATAGCTATGTTGTGCTCCCAACCCCACCCCACATTGTTGTAGCCTTGTTTTCTGATGGTATATACTAGATATAAATTTATTATTATCCGAAAAATCGAATAGTCGAGCTGCGCTGTTCTCCGACAGCTCTTGTTATGATATAGACTTTCTAAACATGAACTAAAAAAGAAAAAGATTATACAGCAATTCATCGAAAAATAAGAATATTAAAATGAAATCATCGTTCAATATTCAAGTGATCTTTCTTCTTCTGTCCAACGTGACAAATTTATGTGAATATGAAAGCTGTAATGCGATTGGTTCAAATGATGTAGTCAACCAACAAAATGCGCGCTTTCAAATTGATGAACTTTAATGAAGGGAGTTAATTTTTAACAAATACAGCTTCAAATTACATGCAATAAAACACAATTTCTGATTGGATTTTAGTTTGAAAAGTTTGATTGTCCAGAGATTTTTTTAGATGCCCAACGGGCAACCATTTTTGAAAGAGAGACTAGCCGGGATTCAGATTGGACTAGCCCTGGGCGTCGGGCTATCCTATTCTTGGAGCCCTGAGAGTATCATACAAACAAATCAAATCACACATACAAGTTAATTCAATGTATAGACAAATCAATTCAGTGTATAGTGTTGTACAAACAAATCAGTTCAGTGTATAGTATCAAACCAATCAATTCAGTTTTTAGTATCGCACAAGTCAATTCAATGTATAGTACAATACAAATCAATCAATTCAGTGTATATTATCAAGCAAATAAATTAAATGTAGAGTATCACACAAACAAATCAGTTCAGTGTATAGTATAGTATCATACAAACAAGTTAATTCAATTATAGTATCAAACAAATCAATTAGTTCATTGTATAGTTGCATGCAAACAAATCAATTCAGTGTATAGTATCACACAAGTCAATGCAGTGTATAGTATGAAACAAATCCATGTATAGTATCATAAAATTCAATCTATAGTTTCACACAAACAAGTCAGTTCAATGTATAGTATCAAACCAATCAATTCAGTGTAATGGTACATACAAACCGAATCAATTCAGTGTTTAGTATCACACAAAAAAATCAGTTAGTGTATACTATCAACCAATGAATTCATTGTATAGTTTCATGGAAATAAATTAATTCAGTGTATCATATCACACAATTCAGTTCAGTGTATAATATCACACACAAACAAGTCAATTGCATAGTATCAAACAAATCAATCAATTCATTGTATAGTTTCATACAAAAAAATCTGTTCAGTGTATCTATCAAACCAATGAATTCATTGTATAGTTTCATGCAAACAAATTAATTCAGTGTATCGTATCACAAAAGTCAGTTCAGTGTATAATATCACACAAACAAGTCAGTTCATGGTATAGTATCACACAAGTCAGTTCAGTGTATAATATCACACAAACAAGTCAATTCATGGTATAGTATCACACAAGTCAATTCAGTGTATAATATCACACACACAAGTCAATTGCACAGTATCAAACAAATCAATTAATTCATTGTATATAGTTTCATGCAAACAAATCAATTCAATGTACAGTATCATACAAACCAATCAATTCAGTGTATAGTATCACACAAACAAGTCAATTCAGTGTTGTACCACACAAACCAATCAATTCAGTGTATAATATCATACAAACAAATCAATTCATTGTATAGTACAGAAACGATTCAATTCATTGTATAGTACAGAAACAAATCAATTCAATGTATCTATAGTACATACCAATCAAATCAATGTATCTATAATATCTGAAGACCAATTCAAGTATAGTACCACACACAGACCAATCAAATAAATGTATCTATAGTACATACCAATCAAATCAATGTATCTATAGTATCTGAAGACCAATTCAAGTATAGTACCACATACATACCAATCAAAGCAATGTATCTATAGTATCTGATGACCAATTCAAGTATAGTACCACACACATACCAATCAAAGCAATGTATCTGTGGTATCTGACGACCAATTCAAGTATAGTACCACACACATACCAATCAAAGCAATGTATCTGTGGTATCTGACGACCAATTCAAGTATAGTACCACACACATACCAATCAAAGCAATGTATCTGTAGTATCTGATGACCAATTCAAGGAGAGTACCATACACATACCAATCAAAGCAGTGTATAGTACCACACACATACCAATTAAAGCAGTTATAGTACCACACACATACCAATCAAAGCAGTGTATAGTACCACACACATACCAATCAAAGCAATGTATCTGTAGTATCTGATGACCAATTCAAGTATAGTACCACACACATACCAATCGAAGCAGTGTATAGTATCACACACATACCAATCAAAGCAGTGTATAGTATCTCCCAAACACTCCATCTTACTTCAGGAGGAGGAGCAGCAGCGAGAACACACGCGGCGTCAAATGGAAGAAGGTGAACTTCTTGTGGAAAAGTGAGTAGGAATATTGTTCAAAGTTGTTGCCCTTGTGTAAACACAGAAGAAAGAACACTAGAGTTGTTTTATAGACACCCATTTGACATTCATTTCAAGCTTTTGTTATAGTCGTCTCTTGGGTAGCTCAACCTGACATAGCAAATGTGAATGTGACCTTGACCCTCCAGGCAAAGGGCAGATAATTTGGTAATTTATAGTAACCAATGTGATTCAAACCCAGTGCATTTATGTGCATTCAGTTCATGTTGATTATAACTTATAAGGTCAAATTTTGTTTACTTTTAGTTCTGTTTCCTTTAGCCCCGGCGCGCTTCTGATTTCTTCCGAGTTCACTAGGCTGTGCTATGCGGATTCAGAACCAGGGCCTGGGGGAGTTCGCTAGGCTGTGCTATGCGGATTCAGAACCAGGGCCTGGGGAGTTCGCTAGGCTGGGCTATGCGGATTCAGAACCAGGCCCTGGGGAAAATAGAACGTTTAAAATCATCCCTCACGTTGGGGCAATTTTGGCGAGACTTTGAGAGATTCTATGAGACTTTCAAAAAACATATTTTCAAGTTAATTTAGTATTAATTTCTTATTTTTAACTTATGAGAAGCAGCAGGTGACGTCAAAAAGTTCAACTGGTGCATCAACAATTGACGGTGTACATTTATTTACAACATGACATCACGCAAACATTGAATTGACTTGTGTGCGTGAAAAAAAACACGCGAATAAATTGGACTATTCGATACTGGGCGTTTAAATTGGCCTAATCTGCCCAGACCGATATCTACAAGTAAGACAAATGAACGATATGGTCTTGGCAGGCCGAGACTTTGTTTCCTTCAGCTTACATGCAGAAGATAAGCCAAATGTTGGTGTTGTAACTCAGCATGAGTTGCACCTATTATCCATATCAAATTGGTATCTATGCATTACATGGTCTCGCCTTCGGAAAGCTTATATTAGCAGGATAACGGATATTTTGACAATAAAACACAATTGAAAACATTTTTTACTGAAAAAATGTGATAACCTGTTTAAAATTACCTATTGTTTTAATTTTACAATATGCAAACTTTTTAAGCTGAGATTAAGGTTTTATTTTATACCCCAGCCAACCCCTTTTACCCTTCTTGGAGAAGGGGTTGGATGGGGGTATGAAAGTTAATATTCGGACCACGTAATGATCATCAAAAGTAACTATCATTATCAAATCCTTATCTAGGATTATCAAATCGTAAAACCAGTTTTAAGATTGGTAATTTGGTATCTATGGTTATCGACTGTAAGATCATTATTAAATCTGTATCTTTGATATTTGAGCAATAATGTATGTTTATCATTCGATAATCCCTATTTATCAAAAAAAAAACCCCGTAAAAAACGATTTATGATTAGATAATAATAAATATGGATTTGCTAATGATAGTTACTTTCGATAATCATAGATACCAATTTGATAATGACAGTATCTCAAAATCTGTATTATTGAATGATAATGTATGTTTATCGAGTTCAAAACAGTTTTGAGAATTAAATTTGGTTTTAAGAATCTTAAATTGGTTTTGTGACTAACAACCGTTTTTTCATCATTAAGTAGGGATTATCAAGGGATAATGTAGATGTATCGAGCTAAAACCTTTCTTTCAGACTCTTGATACTTAAAAACTACTTTTATTTTTTGAACAAATAATGTGCCATAATCTTACATCAAAACATTTTTAGGTCGATTTTTTCGAAGAAAAAGAAAAGGAGCAATTGTCTTCACTTGATCTTCATCTACGTTTGCATCGTTGTCTGTGTTCAGTTAATGTTTTGTTTGTAAGCTTGTATCTCCGAAACTACTTTAAGTAAGGATTGAAATTTTACACATGTATTCAGCCTCATAAGACAACATCATACAGCCAGGTTTTACAACTCATGCTTTTATTTTAACAAAATCATGGCCCCTTTTACGCTGGGAAATTTGAATAAAGTTTTGTATGCAAGCTTCTATCTAAGAAACTACTTTACATAATGGATTGAAACTACACATATGTATTCGGCATCATAAGACAGCAGCATAGGTTCTACAACTCACGCTTTTATGATAACCAAATTTTGGCCGCTTTTATATTTAGAACAATTTGGTTAGGTTGTGTGTAAGCTTGTCAACTTAGTCTACACTCATGGATCTTTCTAGGTGCCTGGCCCTAGGTGAGAGGAGGAACCCTATTGTTTTTGGAGTTACTAGTTCAAAGGTCAAGGTCAACATGAACTTACATGGAAATACGCATTCATGCTGGACAATAGCTTAGAATTTACATAGCAACTGAGCTCATGAAACTTCATGGGTACATTGTCCTAGGTAAGAAGAGAACCAGAGGTGCATTGCCCTCGATAGCAGAAGGTAACCTATTGTTTTAGTGGGTCAGTAGGTCAAAAGTCAAGGTCACAAAGATCTTGTATGGAAATGTGCATTCCGGAAAATAGCTTCGAAACCATAACACCTACACTCATGAAACTCCATAGGTACATTGCCCTAGGTGGGTGGAGGATCCCTATTGTTTTGGGGTCAGTAGATCACCATGGTCTTACATGGAAATTCACATTTTGCTGAATAACTTCATACTATTCGCGCTCATGAAACTTCATAAGTGCATTTCCCTTGTTGAAAGGAAGAATGTTAATTTTTTGGGGGTCAGAAAGTTAAAGGGTTAAGTCACCAAACCCTTATAAAGTATATTACCCACCATCATGAAGCATTTTTTGTTAGAAGGTCAAAGGTCAAAGTTATATTGACCTCACAATATAACCCCACACCTAGGAAACGCTTTTAACATAACCATAATAAACCAACAAGAGTGATTGGTATAAGCCATAGGCTTGTTTCACAATCAGTGTATAACCTAAACTAACATAATAACCTTAAGGGAACAGGCATATAATGCTCCGTTAGGTGGTGCTCTTGTTTAAATTAAAAAATGTCATTATATCTCAGAATCCCTTTAAAGAATTTAATGAAACATCACACATGCATTCACTTTCTTTTGAAAAACTCGGAGACAAGTGCCATAATTCTATTAGGCAATTAAGCAGAATTATGCCTTTCAACTTAGTTTCCCAATACATAGACAAGGCCTAGAAGGTTGAGCGTCTTAAAGAGAATATGATTTTGTACTATGTATACCTATGTCATGTTACAATTCATTACACACATTTTGACAATAATGCGTGTTTTTATGTGAAGAATAACAAATAAGTGCAACATATTAATTAATTCACGACAATAACATAACCAAATGACCAAAAGCTATTATACAGTAATTAAAGATTTGATAATTGGTCACACACAAAAGAGAAAAATAATTATACAAAACTATCAAATAGCAAAACGTATACCATAATGTCATCATCGTCGTCGGCGTCGGCATCGTTGGCCGTCGGCAGCCGCCTCCATTGTCGTCGTCAGTCATAACTAATCAGTTTGTTATTGTCAACAATCAAGGGTGTCTACATTTCCCATACCAGTATTGTCATCCTGACTTGCTCACTTTAACTCAAACACTTTTATTTCTGAGCCGACATGATTGCTGACTAAGAGTTTATTTCCCCTCTCACAGTAGACAATAGCTTGTGGTACAGACACTTCCCCCTTGTATAGAACCTTTACCTTGGTCAAGTCCTGTGAAAACTGGAGGATATTGTCATCCTCACACAGGTACACCCTCCCACTCCTGTCCACAGTCATTCCTGTATCTAAGTTATTTTGCCTGCAGGTGGCCTTGACCACACCTTCTATTGTCAGACTGGTTACTGTGTGGTGCATCCAATCTGATACATAGATGGAGGTGTGGTCCAGACTAATGGCAAAGTGACGGCCTATATCACCTCTATATAGATGCTTGATTACCGCTCCCTTCATGTCTAATAACAAAAGAGTACAAGCCCTTTCACTTACAATAACAATCAGTTTGCCCCGACTGTGAACTAATCCATAACAGTCCCCTTTAGTTACAATGTGACGTCCAAGACGACCCGATACTGACATAAAGTGAATTTTCTTCTCACTAGGAATGGTGACGGCAATTTCATCTCTCCCCACCTCGGCTATACTCCATGGTGCTGCTGACAATTGGACATAGGAAACTGTCTTGTAGTTTTGGTCCAGTATTTTGATAGACTTGTTGCCATTATCAGCTAGTGCTAGTCTGCCGTCTGAGAGAATTGTTATTCCAGTAATCTCACTTCTTTTTTTATCTTGATGAAATGCAATATTAATCCTGGTGTTACTTTGATTTGTCATTTCTGCTGCTAGGCATGTTGTGCACTTCTGAGGCCTTGTTTGTGTATTTGATGGTGATGTTCCAATACTTTGCTTGTTTGAGGGATTGGTTGAGGATTGATCGTTGGTTGAGGATTGATCGTCAGTTTTGTTCTGTGAGGATTGAAGATCTTCTGATGAGGTCTCTACGTCCTGACTCGCTGATAAATTCTTCTTGCATTCTTCCTTAATAACAATTTGCCCTAATGTCTTTAATGTTTTCATCATATTTACTGCTGTCTCATTGGGTACAAACTCAAACTGATTAAACTTCACGTTATGTTTGGCCTGTTGCAGCTTCTCATCATGTACTGAGATTTCTTTTTCTGCTTGTTTTAATATCACGAATAGTTGATTCTCTCTTTTGGTGGCAACCTTTTGTTCGATGTCCAAGGTCAGACACTCAAGGTCATATGCTACTGTGTCACATGTCTCAGAAACAGAGTTCATTCTCTTTTTATTCTCATTCCTTTTTTGTTTTATTTCTTCTTCAAGCATTTTTTCCATTTCATCAAAGAATGTTCTGATTTCCTTCCTGAAGGCTTTTACAGCATGGTTTGCTTCTTTGGATACTTCATGAATGGCTTCAGTGTCTACTTCGACTTCTTTTGCTATTTCTACAGTTTCAGATTTCATACTTTCAATCTTATTTCTTATTTTATGACATAGTTTGGAATCTGCGGTTCCTGTGGAAACATCTGGTATATACAACACTGCATCATCACAGCTTCGATGACCAGTTGTCATGCATGGACCACATCCCAGCTGGTCATGTTGTATACAGTAGTATTCTATTATCTTACCCTTATGTATTCTGCATGGCTCAGTACATTCATCCTTTGGTTTAAAATTCTGAACTTCTTTAGGCATTTCTGACTTGTCTAAAAGTTTATGATGTCTCATAGGTCTAGGTCTCAGATGACTATCATAACACACCTCGCATAAATATTCCTCACAGTCGGTACAATATCCCTGGGCGGGTAAATGGCTACCACGATCTTCCTTACAAGGCTGACACACAAACTCAAACTGTTCCTGAGATGTTTCAACCTTCCTGCCTGCTACCTCCATTGTTAAATGTTTTTTTTAATTCAAAATGTGAACTATTTGTTTTTGATTTTGAAGCTTTCATTTTACACTATTTGCCAAAACAAACTGTCCTGTAAACATTTGTAGTTAATTTTAGATCTGCCATTTTGTGTGACTGTTTTACTGCCTAATACTTCTATTATTTCTATTTCTGCTTTACCAAACTGACTGTATTATTAAGGGTTTATCTTGTTAAAATTAAATCTTCACAACTTTAATATTTATATCTGTTACTGATCAGGGCAAGGTGCATGTTGAACAAATTTTTACTTGAGTGTAAGATGCTTGTAGGTTTATCACCACCGATTATATATATAAACCCCACAATACAAACCTATTACAAATGAATGCATCACCATTAACCTGGTGATTGAAATAAATAAAAAAAGAATTGTATATAAACCTCCGAGGTGTAGTCGAATGTAGTACCTATAATAAAAAGTAATCCCTCCTTTTATGATGGAAATGGGCATTATAAGTAGGGGGAAATAACCCATTTCTATTTGATTTTGCTGTTGTATTTATAAGGAGAATATTGATATACTTTACTGGATCCTTGATGGACATTTTCTAAATTTGGAATCAATGCATACATTTTATGAACAGCTATCAATGAAAACAGCTGTACCGTTGACCTATTTAGTAAACAAACAAGAACTTTCTTACATGTCTTGTGACTCCACATTTTCTGGTGACTTTTCAAGTGGAAATTTATTTTTCTATGACAGTTACACTGCCACATTATCCATACTTGAGTAGAAGTTGCAACAAATCATGTGACAGTTTAACTATTGGTGTCAATAGGGAAAATAATTGGTGGTTTCATATCTCATATTGTTGGTGTATTTGTTCTAGATAGTATCGTGGGTGTTATGATTACTGGAGTGTTTGCCTGTACTCAGGGCTTCCACTAAGGTTCAAATTTAGGAAGTTTAAACTTCCTGCATATCAGATTTGGAAGTTCATGGGAAAAATATAGGAAGTTCCAGTGTTTGGGTATGGCATTCATACTCAGTCGAGTCAATGATTCCGCGTGGTGTTTGGGGTGGAGGGGGCGAGGGAGGGGGATCTAAAGTGTTAAAAAAAAGGATATTTATAATCATAGATATGTTTATAAAAGAAAATATTTGATGACATCATTATATAAAAATATTGCCTTTGCGTGTCATACCCCACCCACAGGTTTTATACAGTGAATAACATTTTGCAAACAGTTTTCAATTCATCCGTCCAGGAAAGCTTTTAATGAAAAGTAAGTAAAACTGTCAAATGTAGGAATAAATGTATCAGTTTCTTTAATTTATTATCAAAGCAATCAATCGTTTTTGCCAGTGATATTTTCACTTCCTTGTTCAGACTCCATTCGCGAAGAGTTCTTTCCCCAAGGTTAGAGATTATAACATGTTGTCTGTCTATCAATACTTTCTTTCTCTTTGTTACTTTGATAAATACATTGAAAAATGACACACAAATATAAAAGAAAAAGCGTAAAAAGTATAAGCTGTTGTGTGCAAGAAGTTTCAACTTTGTGGTTAATGAATATAAATTAAGCAATTTGGCGTCGAGATTATACTGCTTCTTTTATTTTGTGAAATGCGCGATTAAAACTTTCCTTACCCCACCACGTGTGTGACCCTTGATAAAACTGGACAAAACTGGTTTTATCTGACAATTACAGGCTCCACTGAGTTTTAATTGCTTCACAACTTGTTATCTCAGCTGTCTCAAATGAAATAAGATTAGATGGGCGGGGCTATAATCGGTAATTTACACAAATTATGGGACGTCCGTAGTAAAGATTCGCGGCGTACTTTGAAGTTTTTGGAAGTACACTGTACGCCTTTGATGTTAATTTTCGCCGTACAACTATGATTTTTGCACGTAATTTACGGCCGTACGTCCTGGTACTATGATACACTTATTTGTGCAAGATTGTGTATCATTGGGTGTTACATGATTGTTATAATTAGTTTATTGTATTTTTATTATTGCTTTATAATTTGTTGGATTGTATTATAATTTCTGTATTATAATTTGTAAAAAATTGTCAAATAGGTCTAAGCCTCAGATGACTTTGTGATGTTATTATATCCCGATACAATCACTTTTCGTACACAACCTGAATTCGAACACTTCCGAATAAACTATGGAAATACGAATGCGAATGCGATACCTCATTTGCATACAGTCACCGGATATTCTGACAGATACTCATGCTGAAATGTCAACATGGCAATATAAACAAAAATGGAGATACGAGAGGCATTATTCCAATAAAATGCTGACCTCAATATGTATTTTAGTCAAATTTCACTATTCCATAATATTCCTTTCCTTAACATTTGATTAAAACCATTTTTTGATTGATAACAATTTAAACAGCTGTCGTCTGCACAATTGCTGACGTAATCTCATGATCTTCCTTCCCTCCAAAAAATCAAAAGTATACTGCAGATAAAAAAATTAGTCACCTTAAAAAATTACCCTCTCTTACGTCATTTTACTGAAAATGTTTGAAAATAATCAGGAAAATGTGTGGTCTGCAAGCACTTTAATTAGGATTGTTAACTGGAGGAAGATGTGACAATTTTGAGGATTGGGTTTATTTAGCATTTTCAACTCATGTGAGGGTCATAAGAAGGGGGAACACCTGAAAAAAAAACAGCATTAAAAATAAATTATAAAAGTTATTTTCATGGGTTAAAATTATTTTTTTAACTGTTTAAAAGTGTTGACTATATGTTAAATCTATTGGTGGGTACAACTTTCTGTTCTGCAGTATACTTTTCATGTTTACCGGAAGTGCTCGAAAAGAGGTTGGATGTTCCGTTAGGTATGAGGTAAGTAGGTCGTCACTTTGCTTAAAAAATGTAAACAATAGAGGTCATGCCAATTTGGCATGATTCTGCAGAATGTCAGTACTATAATTAATGAAAACATTGACTGGAAAGGAAAAGTCTTTTATTTAAAATTTAAAGTTTTAATTTCATGTTCTGGGTAGTGCTACGACTGATTGA
The DNA here is from genome assembly GCA_037043455.1 of Cyrtodaria siliqua. Classification (NCBI taxonomy): domain Eukaryota; kingdom Metazoa; phylum Mollusca; class Bivalvia; order Adapedonta; family Hiatellidae; genus Cyrtodaria; species Cyrtodaria siliqua. Next base: position 23,859 of record JAWPHD010004117.1, read on the forward strand.
CCAGTGTTAGAATAATGTGACTGGGGGTATCATGTCTACTACGGCGTGATATTCCAGTGTGGCAGCACTATAAAGAAACCACTGAGTTCGTCAAGTAGACATATCATCACATCACACAACACCACACAGATAAAAGTCCAGACATTGTGCCTATAATCGTCGGGTAGGATGCCTGTCGTAGGTGGAGGGACTATAATCCTTAGAAATACACACATATACACACTTCTGTCCGTATGTGTACGAAAACTGGTTGTGCGGGGATACATCAGAGATCTAAGCATTATCTAAGAAGTAGAGAATGGACACTTAATAAAAGTTCATATAATCTCGTAATGTCAATGAAAGATTGTTAAAAGTGATGTACATACATATAAGATCTGAAACAAGTTCCCATTTTTAGCTCTCCTGGCCATATTTTTTTTATTTTATTATTTTCCTCCATAAGAAACCTTGGTTCATGGGTTCAACTTTTTATTATTTATTTTTTTATTTAAATATTAATTTTTTATTATTTTTTTAAATTTAATTTAGATTTTTTTCTTTTTAATTTTTTTCTTTTTTTTAATTTTGTTTTCTCATGAGAAACCTTGGTTCTTTTTTTATTTAATTGGGAGCTTAGGGGCCCTTTTTGGATCAGTTTTACATAGAGTTATAGGGAAGAACTTCAAAAAAGTTCTTCCACGAAACTACAAGAGATAAAGGTTAATATTTTTTATTTATTATCAGCTTATGGATCCTCTACGAAGTTTGTTTAAATGGTGACCCTGGGCTCAAATTTGGCCCCGCCCCAGTGGTCACAGTTTTACATAGACTTATATATGGAAAAACTTCAAAAATCTGCTTCTCTGAAATTATAAGAGCCAAAGGTTTAATATTTTGTATTTAGCATCAGCTTATTGTCCTCTTCCAATTTTGTTCAAATGATGACCCTGGGGTCAAATTTTGCCCCACCCCAGGGTCACAGTTTTACATAGACTGATATAGGGAAAAACTTTAAAAATCTTCTTCTCTGAAAACTACACGAGTCAAAAGGTTTAATATTTTTTATTTACACTGAGCTGATGGTCCTCTATCAAGTTGTTTGAATTGTGACCCTGGGGTCAAATTGCCCCTCCCCAGGGGTCACATTTTTACATAGCGTTACATAGGGAAAAACTCTGAAACTACAGGAGCCAGAGGTTTAATATGTATATACCATCAGCTTATATAAGGTCCTCTACCAAGTTTGTTCAAATGGTGACCATGGAGTCAAATTTGGTCCTATGCCCTGGGTCACATGTTTTATATACACTTACATAGGGATGAACTTAAAAAATCTTCTTCTCTGAAATTACAAGAGCTTTAATATTTTGTATTTACACTCAGCTTATGGCCCTCTTCCAAGTTTGTTCAAATGGTGACCCTGTGGTCATATTTGGCCCCACCCCTGGGTCGCATGTGAAAGTTGGTTTGAGTGCTTATATTAACAAAAGTTTAATTTGTTTTAAATTTGTTTTAAAGCCAGCCAAACTTGAGCCAAATACATCCCTCCCCCATATCTTGGTAATTAAAGATAGTTTATATAAAACCTTATAGCAAGTAGCCCTCTTGGAGCTCTTGTTTGGAGTTAAAATTAAACATTGTAGTCAAATGTGTTAAAAAAAACAGTTAAGATGAACATAAAACAAAATTTAGCGCTAAAACGTCATGTGAAGATGTAATAAAATCACATCCTTTAACGCATAACATGTCACAAACAATGTTGGATATCAAAAAGTTTGCTCTTTATCTCGTTGAGGGCATTTTAGGCTGACTTTTAAAAACTACAAACTGATTATATAACATTAATATGTTTATGATTTAGATGGGGATGAATTTGTAGTATATAAAATAGTGTGTTAACAATTTTTTTTGTAGTGTTACAGATTTAATGCGTTTTATGCCCAGCAACCAATCAGAATCATTCCAGGTTATATTACACGTGTACATAGTTACAGTAGAATATGATTCGATTCAGCTTACAAGGGAAGTTATGTTATAAATACATCTATACATACTCATTAAAGAAATTGTCTCACAACAGTCTCAAAGTTATCATGACATAATTTTCCGTGTCTCAGGCAAATTTCATTCCCCTAACTTAACCAGACCTCAAACAATATAAACACTAGTTTCCAATATATAATTTATTATAAATTATACTTGAGCGATTAGGCATAATTTGACATACGGACATGATGCTCATAATTTATGTTAAAACAAATTTAACCATTGAATTCATATACATCATGTATATGCTAATTTCATTAATAATTTCACTATTTTAATAAATTATCAATCACATATAAATAATATGTTACACTAGAAACCGTTGTTCCGCTAAAATTTTAATTTTCAATAACCACGCCTGTAGTCGTTCGCTTCCCAACGCTGAATGATAGTTAGCCTGACTGGACTGGTCAGTATCACGTGACCATCATAACAACTTTGAGATCTTAATTAATCAGGGGAAAGTATTTTCCATCTAATGCATTACATTTAACCAACGTAAAATACATTTCCCCTAACTTAACCAGACCTCAAACACTAGTTTCCAATATATAATTTATTATAAATTGTACTTGAGCGATCGGGCATAATTGAACTAAAAGAACGGGAACGACAGTTTCTCATACAAATTTTAAAGTAAAATCTGTTTACTTATGATAATTATCCCCTTTAAATAGTTAATTAAACTGTCTCTACATCTATGATAGTATATATATATATATATATACCGGTAAGCCTATATGGATACATTTATAGACCTAATGCTTGAGATACGTTTATTCTCTCGTAAACAGTCTTTAATATAACCATCCTTGGCTTTACCGCTTAATCATCTTCCATGTATCTTAAACAGTCTATCCTTAATTTCATTGTTTGCTGCTGTGGTGGCACCACCAGCATGTAAAGAGTGCAGACCGTATTTGGTAATATCATTCACGTGAGGTTTAAATGCATCTATAAATAATTCTCTCAAAGAGGTATATGAAATAGATTTATTCAAATTTCTTAACTTGAAACCTTACAAGCACTAATACCACAAAATATGAACGAATCTGAATCTTCTTTGATATTTGCCCATAACAAATATTGTTCTAAATTTGCAGCAGGACACAACAATGTACCTGTTCTGGCTACTAATACCACGCACCATCTCGATATTGATCAGTTTTACTGCTTTCGATAAAAATGCTAAAAACAGTCTATTAAATCATTTTAGAATTATTTTATCATTACAATTTTGTGTTTCTGAGTTTCAAGAACCTCACTACTCAATGTCCAGTAAAACCTCAGTGTGTTCTGAGAATACAATGAGCTTTCAATTAACTGGTTTCATTGGTCCAATTTTTATCAGTGAACCAATCAGAATGCTTCATTCATAATTTCCTTTGGTTGCTTCTATCATGACATCACATTCTGGTATTATGACATCACACCCTGGATAATAATGACATCACGTCATGCTATTATGACATCACATCATGCTATTATGATGCAGCTCAATGTGTTCTCAGAACACAATGAGCCTTTTAATTGCTGTGAGCAACAGATTAAGAATATTTGTATCACTCACTGAGGAATGAGTTTCTTGAAACCAAGAATCACAGAATTCTAAAGATAAAATAATTCTAAAATGATTTAATAGACTGTTTAAGATGTGTAGAATCAAAAACAATATCTGATGTTTAATATTCAGTAATTTATTACTTCTTAAGAAACCTGCATATGCTAACAAACATGCACATATCATTCTTTGTTTTTTTTACATTACCCACAATGAACAATCTATTAAACATATCATTTAACATTTTAATTGTTACAGGTTCTTTCTTAGACACGTGTTTGCAAAGTTTCTTTTTTGCGGCCTCTGGAACATTTTTAATTAATAGTGACTCTGTAGGTGATTTTAAATCCCATTTAACACTATAAAATGAAGCTATCACAGGACTGGGTGAATTTGCACTTTGCACTATAGAACACATCACAGGACTGGGTGAATTTGCACTTTGCACTATAGAACACATCACAGGACTGGATGAATTTGCACTTTGCACTATAGAACACATCACAGGACTGGGTGAATTTGCACTTTGCACTATAGAACACATCACAGGACTGGGTGAATTTGCACTTTGCACTATAGCATCACAGGACTGGGTGAATTTGCACTTTGCACTATAGAACACATCACAGGACTGGGTGAATTTGCACATTGCACTATAGAACACATCACAGGACTGGGTGAATTTGCACTTTGCACTATAGAACACATCACAGGACTGGGTGAATTTGCACTTTGCACTATAGAACACATCACAGGACTGGGTGAATTTGCACTTTGCACTATAGAACACATTACAGGACTGGGTGAATTTGCACTTTGCACTATAGAACACATCACAGGACTGGGTGAATTTGCACTTTGCACTATAGAACACATCACAGGACTGGGTGAATTTGCACTTTGCACTATAGAACACATCACAGGACTGGGTGAATTTGCACTTTGCACTATAGAACACATTACAGGACTGGGTGAATTTGCACTTTGCACTATAGAACACATCACAGGACTGGGTGAATTTGCACTTTGCACTATAGAACACATCACAGGACTGGGTGAATTTGCACTTTGCACTATAGCATCACAGGACTGGGTGAATTTGCACTTTGCACTATAGAACACATCACAGGACTGGGTGAATTTGCACATTGCACTATAGAACACATCACAGGACTGGGTGAATTTGCACTTTGCACTATAGAATACAGATATAAAGCAAAATGAAATGCCTTAGCTGGCAAGATGTCCTCTTCTCCCAAAGAATACTCAAAGCCCACTTCCTCCACCGCTCAAAACCTCTGTAATATGATTTGGTGGTATTTTCGCGCGAGCATCTTTCAGTAGTTCCGGGATCAAGGTCACCTTGTCAGCCAATACATCTGGTAAGTCCTCTATTTCTTCTGCATAAAGCTGAAAAGATAAATGTATAATGCAACCTATATACATCATAATCAGTAAAGCAATTTAAATTATTTTTATTGGTATGCTAAACTTATTTTAATTGAACATTTCATCTTCAAATGCAATCATAATCCAATAAATCTTGTTATGACTGAACAGCCATGAAATTCACCTAATCAATATGCCTATATCGTGTACATTTCAAATAATATCTGATAGCAACCGTGCCTTCCATATACATAGCTCAAGGGAGACAACTACTATATTTTTTCTAGAATAGGTATTGCTCTAATTATTTCCCTTATTCCACAGGTAATGATCATGTTCGTGTAACGGTGTATTTAAAGAGAGAGACCAATTATCTTATAAGACATCTTATCTATACACCCCATATTATCATGGAATGTCTGCCGATACAGTCAATATTGCATCTACCTAGCCAGTTATCAAGGTTGTAATTTCAAGCATTTCTGTATATGCCTAATTTTAATCAGAATTATATCTATACACCACATATTGACCGTCATGGCTTGTCAGCCAAGACGGTCAACATTTCATCTGTCTAGCCAGTTATAAAGGCTGTCACATCTATGATAGTAAAAAAATAATAATTAAATCAATAATTTATATATCTTAATTTCAGTGCAATTCCTCTGTATGACACATATTTTCATGGCTTGTCGGCAAGTATCATTTCCTATAACCGTGCCTTTAAATTACATAGCACAAGGGAGGCAACTAGTATATTTTTCTATGATAGATAATGCTCTAATTATTTCCCTTATTTCACAGATTATGGTCACTGTATTTTTTAAGCTGATAGCTTCAAATTGAAAACTTCGTTACTATGCACCCCACATTATCATGAAATGTCAGCCAAACGAATCAGTATTTCATCTTTCTATACTATTTCAAAGCCTTCCTGTATATGCAATCGAAATTCTATCTATATTCCACATATTATCATGGCTTGTCAGCCAAGACAGTCAACATCTCATCTGTCTGGCCAGTTATAAAGGCTGCCACATCTATATCCTGTAATCCATGTTATCCCTTTAATATTGTAATCTTAAAGCTAACATTCTAAAATGCAAGTTTTCATTACCAAACATTCCTACACCATTTTGACATGCAACATAACACTCTTTCACGGTTGGTAAGTTAAACCAATCTATGACGTTTTCAATAAATGTATCACCTAACCATAACAATGGCCAAAAATTACCAGATTCCCATAAAGGTATAATCAATACACCCTTAGCTTGATCCGTTTTCATTTTCCTTAATGCTCTTGAAATAACTGGTGGTACAAATAAACCATATTTATCACCCCAATTCTCTGCAAAGGCATCAACCCTTGTACATCTTTCATTCCAGTACCCGGAACAAAATACGGACAATTTTGCATTATGACTAGACGCAAACCAATCTACTTCTAGCAGTCCCCACTTACATTTGATGCTTTCTAAAATTTCAAAAGAAATTCCTCAATCATCTTTGTCAATAATCTTAGACAAATAATCAGCCTTTTCATTCAACTCCCTTCGAATCCATTCCACATCTAGACCAATCGACTTCTCAACACTAAATGAGAAGATTTTCAGGGCAATGTCTTATAAGTCACCTTTCATGGAACCTTTTTTAGCTCACCTGAGCCGAAGGCTCAAAGGTGAGCTATTGGGATCACTCTTCGTCCGTCGTCCGTCGTCCGTCGTCGTTAACTTTTGCTTCAAACGACTTCTCCTCAGAAACTGCTTGGCCAATTTTGACCAAACTTCACGTGGATGATCCTTAGGTGAATGCTTTTTAGATTTGTTATAATTAGGTCAGCGCGACATCCAAGATGGCCGCCATTACCATATATGGTTGAAACCTTAAAAAATCTTCTTCTCAAGAACCGCTGGACAGATTTCAACAGTTTTTCTTTTAAAATGATCGCCAATGTCTAGACTATCAAGTTTGTTCAAATGAAGTCCCCAGGGTCAAAAATGGCCATGCCCCGGGGGTCCAAAGTTTGTATATTGAGATTTTGCATGTTTTTCATATAGACAAATAGGATAAAACTTTAAAAAATCTTCTTCTCTGAAACCACAAGGCACAGAGGTCTCATGTATTACATGTAGCATCAGCTTATGGTCCTCTACTAAGTTTGTTCAAATGGTGACCCTGGGGTCAAATTTGTCCCCGCCTCGGGGGTTACAGTTTTACATAGACTTATATAGGATTTTTTTAAAAAATATATTCTTCTCTGAAACTGCAAGAGCCAGAGGTTTAATATTTTGCATTTGCTATAAGCTTATGGTCCTCTACCAAGTTTGTTCAAATGGTGACCCAGGGGTCACATTTGACCCCACCCCGGGGGTCACAGTTTTACATAGGCTTGTATAGGGAAAAATTGAAGAAAAACTTCTTCTCTGGAACCACATGGCACAGAGCTCTCATGTATTACATGTAGCATCAGCTTATGGTTCTCTACTTAGTTTGTTCAAATGGTGACCCTGGGGTCAAATTTGTCCCCGCCCCAGGGCTCACAGTTTTACATAGATATGTATAGGGAAAAACTTAAAAAATCTTCTTCTCTGAAACTGCAAGAGCCAGAGGTTTAATATTTTGCTTTTGCTATAAGCTCATGGTCCTCTACCAATTTTGTTCAAATGATGACCCTGGGGTCACATTTGGCCCCGCCCCGGGGGTCACAGTTTTACATAGGCTTGTATAGGGAAAAACAAAAAAAAAAATTCTTCTCTGGAACTGCAAGTCAGAGGTTTAATATTTTGCATTTGCTATAAGCTTATGGTCCTCTACCAAGTTTGTTCAAATGGTGACCCTGGTGTCAAACTTGGCCGCGCCCCGGAGGTCACAGTTTTATATAAACTTATATATATAGGAAAAAAACAATCTTCTCTGAAACTGCAAGAGCCAGAGGTTTAATATTTTGCATTTACTATTAGATTATGGTCCTCTACCAAGTTTGTTCAAATGATGACCCTGGGGTAAAATTTGACCCCACTCCATGGGTCACAGTTTTATATAGACTTATATAGGAAACACATTAAAGTCTTCTTCACTGGAACTGCAAGAGCCAGAGGTTTAATATTTTGCATTTACTATACTCTTATGGTCCTTTACCAAGTTTGTTCAAATGGTGACCCTGGGTTCACATTTGGCCCCGCCCCAGTGGTCACGTTTTACATAGACTTGTATAGGGAAAAACTTAAAAAATCTTCTTCTCTAAAACCACAAAGCACACAGCTCTCATATATTACATGTAGCCCTGGGGTCACATTTGGCTCTGCCCAAGGTGTTACTCTCTAGCACCTTCATTTTGTATTTGATATTTACCAAACTTTGTCAGTGTCTTAAACTGTCTATATCAATGTTGTTATACACAACAGAGCCCACATTTCTTGAACAACCTTAACCAAACTTGCACAGATTGTATATGACCATAAGATTTCGAAGAAGTTCGATAATGTGCCAGTACTCAGGTGATCGCTTTAGGGCCATCTTGGCCCTGGCCCTCTTGTATTGGTTCAAATTAACTCAGGTGAGCGATATAGGGCCATCATGGCCCTCTTGTTAACTACAGTCGAACCTCGATAGCTCGAACACCGGTGATTCGAATACCATCGGTAACTCGAACACATTTTCCAGTCCCGACACAACTCCCTATATAATTCAATGTAATTTAACCTCGAGGCTCTAAATAACCTATACTGTGTTGATGAGCCGTTAAACAACATTCAATTCATTCAATTATTTTTAACTTATGAGAAGCAGCAGGTGACGTCAAAAAGCTCAACTGGTGCATCAACAATTGACGGTGTACGCTTATTTACAACATGACATCACGCAAACATTGAATTGACTAGTGCAAATGTTGGTGTTGTCACTCAGCATGAGTTGCACCTATTATCCATATCAAATTGGTATCTATGCATTACATGGTCTCGCCATAATTCTGAAAGCTTATATTAGCAGGATAATGGATATTTCGACAATAAAAAATGCGATAACCTGTTTAAATTTACAATAGGTAAATGTTTTAAGCTGAGATTAAGGTTTTATTTCATACCCCAGCCAACCCCTTTATCGCTTCTTGGAGAAGGGGTTGGATGAGGTATGAAAGTTAATATTCGGACCACGTAATGATCATCAAAAGTAACTATCATTATCAAATCCTTATCTAGGATTATCAAAAGCTAAATAATAGTTCGTATTTTCCATAAGCTTATGATCCTCTACCTAGTGTGTTCAAATGGCGACAATGGGGTCAAATATGGCCACTATGGGGTCACAGTTTTACAGATTTATATAAAGAAATTGTTGTTGTTTCTTAAAACATGAAAGCACTTTGAGACAAGGCGAGTGGGTCTCTTGTTTATGGCTTGAAGTTGTACACTTTTCATAAAATCACTTCAAAAGTTTTAAGCGAACTGAAATATATAGAGAATGTGACTTTTCATAAGGTATTCCATCATGAAGACTTAACCATGTTTACAAATCGCATATTGAATAAAACCACAAACTAAAATCACAAAGTATATATACCACTGCATTTTCGACAAATTGCAAAAAAAAAAACAGAAAGAAAAAGAAAAGGCATTTTACGGTTTAACTGTTGATATTTAGGTGTTTGTTATACAAATTTTAAAATAACCGCCAAATTACCACAAAATTACACTACAAAAACAGTTTATCAAAACTCTATCCAGGTGTTCATCTCATATAATAATGCATGTTGCTTAAAGAGGCTCTACCTATATATTTTTGTCCACCAATTGATATAAACTTTACTTAATTATAAAGAGGACTATGAAAAAGGTAAATGGCAATAATTTCACCCAATGTAATATGCGTTTTGCTGGGAAAAACAAAATTGAAAAGATCGGATTTTTGAAATTGTATTCGTAATTGTTTTAGACAAGCCGATTGCGGAGATTTTCCGATCGTATTCGTTTACAATCGGAACTACCTCGTCTGATTAGCGAAGAGTTCCGATCGATTCGTTAGCTATCGGAACTGCGCCAAATAGTTTGTAATCGCATTGCGCTTGTCCGAGAAAATCGTAAAAACTCATAGTTCTCCGGCAGGAATAAACGGCTGGGCAGCATTTTATTCAAGATATTGTTTTGATCATAATTAATAATTTACAGAACCGGAATACAAACCATGTTTCTTCTTAGAATACTCATAAAATAGCTTTGTATGCATATAAATGCAGTAATATTGAGTATTTAATATTTTACATTAAAAATCGCGTAGATATAGGTAGTGCCTCTTTAAAAGTATATGTTTATTCATGGGTTTTTGTAATATCCGTAATTGAATAAGTGTAAAATGAATTATTCATTATTTTTTGTCTGGCTGGTTAAAGCTTTTTATATTGTATCTATAGAGTTTTGATTCTCAAACGATGTAAGTTATGTATATACCTTGTGGTCAGTAGGTTTAGAAACGATGTACATATGTTGTAAAATGTGACTGTTGTTGGCGGGATAGCTACTTTAACTGCAGTAGCACCTGTATGTCGGATATAGCCGTGATCACTAAATGTAATCTATCTTGATGCACTGGGTACCGATTCTTATCTGGAAGCGTTTATATATTTTTTATATCTTATATGTATGTTATATTGTCACATTAAGTTATATTATTTAAATCAGATACTATGAACTGAGTATTCTTAATTGTCCTGTTCTATCCCAAGGCATTAATTGCCAAGTTTATCAAAACAGCAATGAGCTGGGCATATATAAGGCTTGCAGGCACATACATGAATGCTAGATAAGAGAGACCGTTGTGAACCCAGCTTCTTGGATATAACCTTTATGACGGATTAACATTTTAGTTGTATGTATTTTAATGCAGTCATCCTGCTTGAGCGCATACAGCCTGTTGATGCAGTGGATAGCATGGGGGACTTTAAATTCAGAGGTTCAAACCTGGTTCAAACCTCACCGGCGCCAGTGAATTTTGTCGGTGTGTTCTTGGACACTTTTACCCTCGTCCGTCGGAGGGGGACGTAAACCAGGCGATCCCGTGTATCGCTTGTTTTTTTGTTAAAGAAACATAGGTGTCTATTCGTCAGTAGGGCAGGTTCCTAAATGCATAAGGTAATAATCATTCCACTTGCACGCGCAAAAAAAGTGTTGATGCTTACTAGCCTAGGTTAATTCCATACTCTAAATCAAGTACGGAAAAAACATCACAACCTATGTTTAGATAAATATCCTTAGCAGGTGATATTGTAATAACCGCACCAATACTAACAAATAGTTGCCATGGTAAGTAGTTAGCACATTGGCAATACACCTTTTTTAGGTAATAATCATTCCACTTGCACGCGCAAAAATAGGGTTGATGCTTACTATCCTAGGTTAATTCCATACTCTAAATCAAGTACGGAGAACATCACAACCTATGTTTCGATAAATATCCTAAGCAGGTGATATTGTAACAACTGCACCAATACTAACAAATAGTTGCCATGGTAAGTAGTTAGCACAGTGATCTGGGTATCACCCTAAAAATATTTCTTCGTCGACGCCGTGTGGTTCCCGGGCAAGAATATCCAGGGATAGGGGTAAAATTTCCCCGAATTCATGTTAACTTTGTCATTTTTAGCTCTACTGGCCGAAGGCCAGCAGAGCTTATGGGATGCCGAGTTGTCTGTCGTCCGTCCGTCGTCCGTCCGTTGTTAACTTTTGTCTCGTTAAGACGATAGGGCCTTCATTTTTCATCCGATCTTTACCAAACTTTAACAGGTTGTTAATATCAATAAAAGCTCGGATGAGTTCGAAAACCAGCCAGATCGGACAAGTAACAGCGGAGTTATGGCCCTTGATTTAGTTAAAAATGCTATATTGCTAAATTTTGCCTCGTTAAGACGATAGGGCCTTCATTTTTCTTCCTATCTTTACCAAACTTTACCACATTGTTAATATCAATGAAAGCTCGGACAAGTTCGAAAACCAGCCAGATCGGACCAGTAACAGCGGAGTTATGGTCCTTGATTTAGTTAAAAATGCTATATTGCTATATTTTGCCTCGTTAAGGCGATAGGGCCTTCGTTTTTCATCCTATCTTTACCAAACTTTACCACGTTGTTAATATCAATAAAAGCTCGGACAAGTTCGAAAACCAGCCATATCGGACTAGTATCAGCGGAGTTGTAGCTCTTGATTTTGTTAAAAATGCTATATTTTGCATTGTTAAGACGATAGGGGCTTCATTGTTCATCCGATCTTTACCAATCTTTATCAGATTGTTAATGTCGTTGAAAGCTCGAACACGTTTGAAAACCAGCCATATTGGACCAGTAACGGGGAAGTTATGGCCCTTGATTTAGTTAAAAATGCTATATTTTGCGTTAAAAATGCTATATTTTGCCTCGTTAAGACTATAGGGGCTTCATTGTTCATCCGATCTTTACCAAACTTTATCAGATATATCAATAAAAGCTCAGACAACTTCGAAAACCAGCCATATCGGACCAGTAACATCGGAGTTATGGCCCTTGATTTACTTCAAAATGATATATTTTGCCTCGTTAAGACGATAGCACCTTCATTTTTCATCCGATCTTTACCAAACTTCATGAAATTGTTAATGTCTATGAAAGCTTGGTCAAGTTTGAAAATCAACCAGATCGGACAAGTAACAGCGGAGTTATGGCCCTTGATTTTGTTAAAAATGCTATAATATGCCTCGTCCTACGATAAGGCCTTCATTTTGCATCTGATCTTTGCCAAACTTTACCAGATTTTACAACTGTCTTTTTTATATTATTATTCATTTTTATTTTAATCATTATTTTTTTATTTTTTTATTTATTTATTTTTTTATTTATTTTTTTTATTATTATTTTTTATTTTTTTTTATTTTTTTTTATTTTTTATTTTTTTTATTTTTTTTCCTAATTTTTTTTTGTTGAAATTATTCCATTTTTTTCAGATTTTTATTTTTTATTTTTTATCTCTATGTTGGACCAGAAATAAATGCTATATTTTGCCTCGTTAATACGGTATGGCCTTCATTTTTCATCTAATCTTTACAAACTTTACCAGATTCTTTAGTTATGGCCCTTGATTTAGTCAAAAAGCTGTTTTTTGCCTGAGACTTTCAAAAAAACGTAAATGGCAGTCACTCGCTTCATTGATGTTATGAGAGCCATGTTAGCCAGTAGAGCGTCCACAGGCCCTCTTGGGCCTCTTGTTGTTCATTATTTTCATCATGAAACCTGTATTGTTTCAGGTGCTACTTCAGTGGTGGCAGTGATTGTGGCTCCAGCGAAAAATGGAGTGTTTACTAGAGAATTTGCAGCAACTCTGCAGTTCTGCAGGTAAGAAGGTTCTAGGCACAGTCTGCAAAATTTTATCTAGATGTTAATGAAGAGTGAGCCGGGTCGAATGTTCATTCCTGTTGGCGCCATATAACATGTTTGTGTTGGTGCGCCGTAAAACCCCAATTCAAATCAATTCATCTTCGTCGATTCTTTTTTCAGTAACACAAAAATGGTTCGTGCAAATGCATATACTACTATTTTTACATTTCGTATGCAGAATTCTTCATTGTGTTGTACATGGTTTGGGTAATTCAGGTGTAAAAATACTTAAAATATGCATAAGTTTTAATTAAAAAGTATTAAAATAGACAACTTTTAAGATTATGCAATGTTTAATCAGTGAAGTAATAAGATTACTTCATTGGTTTAATTCATGTATTTATGTGTAATACATAATCCAAATGTGTAATCATAATAAGTATTGCCATGACGCATACACCTAAAAAAAATACTTTTGTTTAAAAAAAACACACGTTAAACCGCACAATTCCTTTATCTAGAATCCTATGTACCATGTGTCGTCTGTGCAATATATGTATATATCAGAACATGTTAATACTATTTATGTTGCAGTTACTTTGAGGAAGGCTTATACTTCAAGTTTGGCAATCGCGTCTCAAATTATAAGGCTTACTGAACACATATGTGCAATGCCATGGACATTGCTTAGTACTTAATTTCATCAATATATCATAACAATCCCTTATTCATATTATAATATTATTTAAATCATGTAGAAAGGTTGTAAATTACTGATTCTTACAAGTTTACACATATATTGTAAAAATTATTAACTAAACTAAATGCATAAAAAATGTGTCAATAGTGGGTGGGGTAAATTGACTTCTAATTTGAAGCAAAATAGAGATTTTAAACTGAATTCAGTGGTAAGAAAGAGCTTATTTACGCTTTATGTAACTCAATGAATTGTAAACTTTAGTGCGTCTTTAAAAAGTACATCAATAATTATTCACACAAGCATGACATTTAAAAATTAACATCAAAAACTTATATGAAAGCGCTACAATGATAACCTATTAATGTTCGATTTTTTTTATATAAGCTACCTGTTCCAGATTGCTATCATGGAAAAATGTAATCTATATACATTGCTCTTTTCAAAAAGTGATGGTAGAATTTGTCCCTTGAGTTGGTAACAATATCGAAAATTTTGAGTCCTGGCTCAAGGCCTAATAATGTCATCATCGTCATCATCGTCATCATCATCGTCATCATCATCGTCATTATCATCATCATCAACAGTCATAAATAATTCCTTATTGTCAACAATCAAGGGTGTCCACTTTTCCCATACCAGTATTGTCATCCTGACTTGCTTACTTTAACTCAAACACTTTTATTACTGAGCCCACATTATTGCTGACTAAGAGTTTATTTCCCCTCTCACAGTACACAATAGCATGTGGTCTAGACACTTTCCCCTTGTATAGAACCTGTATCTTGGTCAAGTCCTGTGATAACTGGAGGATATTGTCACCCCCACACAGGTACACCCTCCCACTCCTGTCCACAGTCGGTCTTCCGGATGAGTCATTATAGCTGTAGGAGGCTTTGACCACACCCTCTAGTGTCAAACTGGTCACTGTGTTGTACATCAAGCCTGATACATAGAGGGTGGTGTGGTCCAGACTAATGGCAAGGTGCTGTAGTTGACTTAATGTACCACCTGTATATAGACACTTGATTACTGCTCCCTTCATGTCTAATAACAGAAGAGTACTAGGCATACTACCTACTGTAACAATCAGTTTGCCCTGACTGTGAACTAATCCATAACAGTTTCCTTTAGTTACAATGTGACGTCCACGACGACCAGATACTGACATAAACTGAATTTTCTTCTCGAAAGGAATGGTGACGGCAATTTCATCTCTCCCCACCTCGGCTATACTCCATGGTTCTGTTGACAGTTGTACATAGGAAACTGTCTTGTAGTTTTGGTCCAGTATTTTGATAGACTTGTTGCCACTATCAGCCAGTGCTAGTCTGCCATCTGAGAGAATTGTTATTTCATTAATGTCACTTGTTTTTTTATCTTGAGGAGATGTAATATTAATACTGATGTTACTTTGATTTATCATTTCTGCTGCTAAGCATGTTGCGTGCATGTGAGGGCTTGTTTGTGTATTTGATGGTGATGTTCCAATACTTTGCATGTTTGAGGGATTGGTTGAGGATTTATCGTTGGTTGAGGATTTATCGTTGGTTGAGGATTTATCGTCAATTTTGTTCTGTGAGGATTGAAGATCTTCTGATGAGGTCTCTACATCCTGACTCGCTGATAAATTCTTCTTGCATTCTTCCTTAATAACAATTTGCCCTAATGTCTTTAATGTTTTCATCATATTTACTGCCGTCTCATTGGGTACAAACTCAAACTGATTAAACTTCACGTTATGTTTGACCTGTTGTAGCTTCTCATCATGTACTGAGATTTCTTTTTCTGCTTGTTTTAACGACACGAATAGTTGATTCTCTCTTTTGGTGTCAACCTTTTGTTCGATGTCAGAGGTCAAACACTGAAGGTCATCCGCTACTGTGTCACATGTCTCAGAAACAGAGTTCATTCTCTTTTTATTCTCATTCCTTTTTTGTTCTATTTCTTCTTCAAGCATTTTTTCCATTTCATCAAAGAATGTTCTCATTTCCTTCCTGAAGGCTTTTACAGCATGGTTTGCTTCTTTGGATACTTCATGAATGGCTTCAGTGTTTACTTTGACTTCTTTTGCTATTTCTCCAGTTTCAGATTTCATACTTTCTATCTTATTTCTTATTTTATGACATTGTTCGGAATCTGCATTTCCCATGGAAACATCTGCTATATACAACACTGCATCATCACAGCTTCGATGGCCAGTTGTCATGCATGGACCACACCCCAGCTGGTCATGTTGTATACAGTAGTATTCTATTATCTTACCCTTATGTATTCTGCATGGCTCTGTACATTCATCCTTTGGTTTAAAATTCTGAAATTCTTTCGGCATTTCTGACTTGTCTAAAAGTTTATGATGTCTCATAGGTCTAGGTCTCAGATGACTATCATAACACACCTTGCATAAATATTCCTCACAGTCGGTACAATATCCGTGGGCAGGTAAATGGCTACCATGATCTTCCTTACAAGGCTGACACACAAACTCAAACTGTTCCTGAGATCTTTCAACCTTCCTGCCTGGTACCTCCATTGTTAAATGTTTTTTCGTTGTTTTTTTAATTCAAAATGTGAATTATTTGTATTTGATTTTGAAGCTTTCATTTTACACTATTTGCCAACACAAACTGTCCTGTAAACAGGTAAATCCACATTTGTAGTTAATTTTAGATCTACCATTTTGTGTGACTTTGTTTTACTGCCTTATACTTCTATTATTGCTATTGATGCTTTTCCAAACTGACTGTATTATTAAGAGTTTATCTTGTTAAAATTAAATCATATTTATATCTGTAACCGATCAGGGCAAGGTGTATGTTGAACAATTTTTCCTTGATTGTTATTATTTTTTTATGCTTGTAGGTTTATCACCACCAATTATATATAAACCCCACCCTTATAATACTATTACAAATAAATGCATCACCATTAATCTATTGATTGAAATAAGTAAAAAAATAATTGTTTATAAACCTCTGAGGTGTAGTTGAATGTAGTTCCTATAATAAAAAGTAATCCTTCCTTCTTTGATGGAAATGGGCATTATATGTAGGGGAAATAACCCATTTCTATTAGATTTTGCTGTTGTATTTATAAGTAGGGGAAAATAACCCATTTCTATTTGATTTTGCTGTTGTATTTATAAGTAGGGGAAATAACCCATTTCTATTTGATTTTGCTGTTGTATTTATAAGTTGTATTTATAAGTATGGGAAAATAACCCATTTCTATTTGATTTTGCTGTTGTATTTATAAGTAGGGGAAATAACCCATTTCTATTTGATTTTGCTGTTGTATTTATAGTAGGGGAAATAACCCATTTCTATTTGATTTTGCTGTTGTATTTATAAGTAGGTAAAATAACCCATTTCTATTTGATTTTGCTGTTGTATTTATAAGTAGGGGAAATAACCCATTTCTATTTGATTTTGCTGTTGTATTTATAAGTAGGGGGAAATAACCCATTTCTATTTGATTTTGCTGTTGTATTTATAAGTAGGGGGAAATAACCCATTTCTATTTGATTTTGCTGTTGTATTTATAAGTAGGGGAAATAACCCATTTCTATTTGATTTTGCTGTTGTATTTATAAGTAGGGGAAATAACCCATTTCTGTTTGATTTTGCTGTTGTATTTATAAGTATGGGAAAATAACCCATTTCTATTTGATTTTGCTGTTGTATTTATAAGTAGGGGAAATAACCCATTTCTACTTGATTTTGCTGTTGTATTTATAAGTATGGGAAAATAACCCATTTCTATTTGATTTTGCTGTTGTATTTATAAGTAGGGGAAATAACCCATTTCTATTTGATTTTGCTGTTGTATTTATAAGTAGGGGAAATAACCCATTTCTATTTGATTTTGCTGTTGTATTTATAAGTAGGGAAAATAACCCATTTCTATTTGATTTTGATGTTGTATTTATAAGTAGGGGAAATAACCCATTTCTATTTGAATTTGCTGTTGTATTTATAAGTAGGGGAAATAACCCATTTCTATTTGATTTTGCTGTTGTATTTATAAGTAGGGGAAATAACCCATTTCTATTTGATTTTGCTGTTGTATTGATAAGTAGGGGAAATAACCCATTTCTATTTGATTTTGCTGTTGTATTTATAAGTAGGGGAAATAACCCATTTCTACTTGATTTTGCGTTGTATTTATAAGTATGGGAAAATAACCCATTTCTATTTGATTTTGCTGTTGTATTTATAAGTAGGGGAAATAACCCATTTCTATTAGATTTTGCTGTTGTATTTATAAATAGGGGAAATAACCCATTTCTATTTGATTTTGCTGTTGTATTTATAAGTAGGGGAAATAACCCATTTCTATTTGATTTTGCTGTTGTATTTATAAGAAGAATATTGATATGCTTTACTGGAACCTTGATGGACATTTTCTAAATTTGGAATCAATGCTTACATTTTGTGAACAGCTATCAATGAAAACAGCTGTACGCTTGACCTATTTAGTAAACAAACAAGAACTTTCTTACATGTCTTGTGACTCCACATTTTCTGGTGATTTTTCAAGTGAAAAATTAGTTTATATGAAAATTACACTGCTGCATTATCCATATTCATGTGACATTTTTACACTGGTGTCAATGGGGAAAATAATTGGTGGTTTCATATCTCATATTATTGGTGTATTTGTTCTAGATAGTATCGTGGGTGTTATAATTACTGGAGTGTTTGCCTGTACTATTATACCCTTATTTGTGCAAGATAGTGTATCATTGCGTGTTACATGATTGTTAAATTAGTTTTATTATATTTTTATTATTGCTTTATAATTTTCTTGGATTGTATTATAATTTCTGTATTATGATTTGATGTATAAAAAATTGTCAAATAGGTCTAAGCCTCAGATGACTTTGTGATGTTATTATATCCCGATACAATCACTTTTCGTACACAACCTGATTTCGAACACTTCCGAATAAACTGTGGAAATAAGAATGCGCTACCTCATTTGCATACAGTCACCTGCTATTCTGACAGATACTCAGAATTTCAGTACTATAATTAATGAAAATATTGACTGACTGGAAAGGAAAATTCTTTTATTTAAAATTTAAAGTTTTAATTTCATGTTCTGTCCATATGAGTATGAAAACTGGTTGTGCCGGGATACATCAGAGATCTAAGCATTATCTAAGAAGTAGAGAATGGACACTTAATAAAAGCTCATATAATCTCATAATGTGAATGAAAGATTGTTAAAAGTGATGTTTAAAACCCAGTACATACATATAAGATCTTAAACAAGTTCCCATTTTTATTAGCTCTACTGGCCAAGGGCAAGCAGAGCTTATGGGATGGTGTGTTGTCCGTCTTCTGTCGTCCGTCCGTCCGTCGTCCGTCGTCCATTAACTTTTCTTCAAACGACTTCTCCTCAGAAACCGCTTGGCTAATTTTGACCAAACTTCACATTGATGATCCTTAGATGAATGCTTTTTAGATTTGTTAAAATTAGGTCATCGCTACATCCAAGATGGCTGCCATTACCATATATGGTCGAAACCTTAAAAAGTCTTCTTCTCCAGAACCGCTGGACAGATTTCAACAGTTCTTCTTTTAAAATGATCGCCAACGCCTAGACTATCAAGTTTGTTCAAATAAAGTCCCTGGGGTCAAAAATGGCAGTGCCCCGGCGGTCCAAAGTTTGTATATTGAGGTTTTGCATGTTTTTCATATAGACACATAGGAAAAAACTTTAAAAAATCTTCTTCTCTGAAACCACAAGGCACAGAGCTCTCATGTATTAAATGTAGCATCAGCTTATGGTCCTCTACTAAGTTTGTTCAAATGGTGACCCTGGGGTCAAATTTGTCCCCGCCCCGGGGGTCGCAGTTTTACATAGAGTTATATAGGATTTTTTTTTTAAAAATTTTCTTCTCGGAAACTACAACAGCCAGAGGTTTGATATTTTGCATTTACTATAAGCTTATGGTCCTTTACCAAGTTTGTTCAAATGGTGACCCTCGGGTCACATTTGGCCCCGCCCCAAGGGTCACATGTTTTACATAATGTATAGGAAAAACTTAAAAAATCTTCTTCTCTGAAACTGCAAGAGCCAGAGGTTTAATATTTTGCATTTGCTATAAGCTTGTGGTCCTCTACCAAGTTTGTTCAAATGGTGACCCAGGGGTCATTTGGCCCCACTACGGGGGTCACAGTTTTACATAGGCTTGTATAGGGAAAAACTGAAAAAAATCTTCTTCTCTGGAACCACATGGCACAGAGCTCTCATGTATTACATGTAGCATCAGCTTATGGTCCTCTACTAAGTTTGTTCAAATGGTGACCCTGGGGTCAATTTTGTCCCCGCCCTGAGGGTCACAGTTTTACATAGACTTATATTGGATTTTTTTTTAAAAAATCTTCTCGGAAACTTCAAGAGTCAGAGGTTTAATATTTTGCATTTGCTATAAGCTTATGGTCCTTTACCAAGTTTGTTCAAATTGTGACCCTCGGGTCACATTTGACACCGCCCCAAGGGTCACATGTTTTACAGAAAATGCTTGTATAGGGAAAAACTGAAAAAAATCTTATTCTCTGGAACTGCAAGAGCCAGAGGTTTAATATTTTGCAATTGCTATAAGCTTATGGTCCTTTACCAAGTTTGTTCAAATTGTGACCCTCGGGTCACATTTGACCCCGCCCCAAGGGTCACATGTTTTACATAGACATGTATAGAGAAAAATTTAAAAAATCTTCTCTGAAACTGCAAGAGCCAGAGGTTTAATATTTGCATTTGCTATAAGCTTATGGTCCTTTACCAAGTTTGTTCAAATTGTGACCCTCGGGTCACATATGACCCCGCCCCAAGGGTCACATGTTTTACATAGACATGTATAGGGAAAAATTTAAAAAATCTTCTTCTCTTGTTTAATATTTTTCATTTGGCCCACAACATGGTGACCTATTGGTCACATTTGGCCCCACTCTGGGGGGTCAGTTTTACTTAGGCTTGTATAGGCAAAAACTTATTTTTTTATTTTTTTTTATTTTTTAATTTGATTTTTTTTTAATTTTTTTTTTCAATTTCAATATTTTTTAATTTTTTTTTTCTATTTCAATTGTTTCAAATCATTTTTTTTTTTTTCATTTTTTTTAATTTTATTTTTTTATTATTTTTTTAATTTTATTTTTGTTTCTTTCATTAGCTCTACTGGCCAACGGGGCACGGCCATTCTTGACCCCGGGGACTTTATTTGAACAAACTTGATAACCTAGGCGTTGGCGATCATTTTAAAAGAAAAACTGTTGAAATCTGTCCAGTGGTTCTGGAGAAGAAGATTTTTTAAGGTTTCGACCATATATGGTAATGGCAGCCATCGTGGATGTAGCGCTGACCCAATTTTAACAAATCTAAAAAGCATTCATCTCAGGATCATCCATGTGAAGTTTGGTCAAAATTAGCCAAGCGGTTTCTGAGGAGAAGTCGTTTGAAGAAAAGTTAACAGACGACGGACGACGGATGACAGACAGCACACCATCCCATAAGCTCTGCTGGCCCTTGGCCAGTAGAGCTAAAAATAATAAAAAAATAATATTTTAAATAAAAAAATAAATAATACAAAGTTGAACCCATGAACCAAAGTTTCTTATGGAGAAAAATAATAAATAATAAAAATATGGCCAGTAGAGCTAACAAGAGGCCCAAGAGCTGTTTTAGCCAGTAGAGCATCCACAGGCCCTCTTGGGCCTCTTGTTAATAATAAAAATATGGCCAGTAGAGCTAACAAGAGGCCCAAGAGGGCCTGTGGATGCTCTACTGGCTAAAACAGCTCTTACAGATTTAGATAGATATAGCTCTCTTCTCCTATAGATTTAACAAAGGAAAATACAATATAACATTTTTCAACAAATCAAGGGACATAACTCTGTTATTACTAACATGATCTAGCTGTTTTTCGAAATTCGAAGATTTCATTGATATACCGCGCTTTGCACAACTAGACATCATACTGAGACTTCCTGCCAAATTTCGTAGAAATCCAACTAGCCGTTTAAGAGGAGTAGCGCCGACAAGAAATTTAAAATAAAAATGTCAAAGGGCCATAACACCCTCAAAAATCAGCAAACTGGAACAAAAGCGTGATATGCACAACTAGACATTTTACCGATGCTTCCTGCCAAGTTTCGTTGAAATTCAACAAGGCATTTAGGATGAGTAGCGCCGACAAGAAATTTTAAAGTAATTAAAAAGATAATGAAAAAAAATTTGAACAAAATATTCAAATCAATCAAAAACAAGAGGCCCAAGAGGGCCAAGAGGCCCAAGAGGGCCTGTGGACGCTCTACTTGCTAATATGGCTCTTATGACATCAATGAAGCAAGTGACTATCATCTTAAAGAGGCAAAATATAGCTATAAGTCCGCCATTACTGGTCCAATCTGGCTGGTTTTCAAAGTTAATAAAAAAAAAAATAATAAAAAAAAAAATAAAAAAAAAAAAATAATAAAAAAATAAAAAAAAAAAAATAAAATAATAAAAAATAATGAAAAAAATAAATAAAAAACAATAAATAAAAATAAATTTTTTTTTTTTTTTTTAAAACAAGCATTTATGTACAACTGTAAAACAAGCATTTATGTAAAACTGTGACCCCCAACTGCAGGGCAGGGCAGGGCGGGGCCAGATGTGACCCAAGGGTCACCATTTGAACAAAATTGGTAAAGGACCATAAGCTTATAGCAACAGCAAAATATTAAACCTCTGGCTCTTGCAGTTTCCGAGAAGAAGATTTTTTAAGTTTTTTTCCTATACATGTCTATGTAAAACATGTGACCCAGAGTCACCATTTGAACAAAGTTGGTAAAGGACCATAAGCTTATAATAAAAGTAAAATATCAAACCTCTGGCTCTTGTAGTTTCCGAGAAGATTTTTAAAAAAAACAACCTATATAAGTCTATGTAAAACTGTGACCCTCGGGGCGTGGACAAATTTGACCCCAGGGTCACCATTTGAACAAACTTAGTAGAGGACCATAAGCTGATGCTACATGTAATACATGAGAGCTCTGTGCCATGTGGTTCCAGAGAAGAAGATTTTTTTCAGTTTTTCCCTATACAAGCCTATGTAAAACTGTGACCCCCGGGGTGGGGCCAAATGTGACCCCTGGGTCACCATTTGAACAAACTTGGTAGAGGAACACATGTAATACATGAGAGCTCTGTGCCTTGTGGTTTCAGAGAAGAAGATTTTTTAAAGTTTTTTCCTATATGTCTATATGAAAAACATGCAAAACCTCAATATTCAAACTTTGGACCCCCGGGGCACGGCCATTTTTGACCCTGGGGACTTTATTTGAACAAACTTGATAGTCTAGGCGTTGCCGATCATTTTAAAAGAAAAACTGTTGAAATCTTTCTAGCGGTTGTGGAGAAGAAGATTTTTTAAGGTTTCGACCATATATGGTAATGGCAGCCATGGGATGGTGTGTTGTCTGTCGTCCGTCGTCCGTCTGTCGTCTGTCTGTCGTCTGTCGTCCGTTAACTTTTCTTCAAACGACTTCTCCTCAGAAACCGCTTGGCTAATTTTGACCAAACTTCACATGGATGATCCTTAGATGAATGCTTTTTAGATTTGTTAAAATTAGGTCAGCGCTACATCCAAGATGGCTGCCATTACCATATATGGTCGAAACCTTAAAAAATCTTCTTGTCCAAAACCGCTGGACAGATTTCAACAGTTTTTCTTTTAAAATGATCGCCAACGCCTAGATTATCAAGTTTGTTCAAATAAAGTCCCCGGGGTCAAAAATGGCCGTGCCCCGGGGGTCCAATGTTTGTATATTGAGGTTTTGCATGTTTTTCATATAGACATAATAGGAAAAAACTTTAAAAAATCTTCTTCTCTGAAACCACAAGGCACAGAGCTCTCATGTATTACATGTAGCATCAGCTTATGGTCCTTTACTAAGTTTGTTCAAATGGTGACCCTGGGGTCAAATTTGTCCCCGCCCCGGGGGTCACAGTTTTACATAGACTTATGTAGGATTTTTTTTAAAAAAATCTTCTTCTCGGAAACTACAACAGCCAGAGGTTTGATATTTTGCATTTACTATAAGATTATGGTCCTTTACCAATTTTGTTCAAATGGTGACCCTCGGTTTTGTTTTAGGCATAGCTGGAATAAAAACATAAAACACGAAATAGGCATAGGGTCTATATATATATATTTCCAAAATAATTCATCGGCTAATCAAAAACACTTGCAAATAACTCCCGTGTCAACCTATGCTCTGGTTCTGTTTCCATAAACGCACGGGCAACACTTCTGCCCACATCCAATATTGCCAAATTGCATATGTCTGAGCACCTATAACTTAGTGCCTTCGTAACCTCACTGCGTGCCGCTCTCCATATGAAAGGATCATCCATCATTTTATTAAGAAGTGTTTCTATCCCAGACTGCCCAATGTCACAAAAACTCCGTATGAGTTGGCGTCTTATAAGCATCATTTCCATGCCCAACTTAATACTGCCCTGCTCTCGGAAGAAAAATAGAAATCGATTTTCAATTAATGAATATTATTTTTTTTCATAAAACTTAGAAAAAAAAAGAGAGAGACATCGGGATGCGAACCCTGAGCTCCCGCGTGACAAGCGAGTGTGCTATCCATTAGACCACAATTCTTTTCAGGGTGTTTCCAGGAAAGATGTATTAATACTCAATTCATTAGTGTACGGATTTAAACCCCGACTCAATCATGCATAAAAAACACAGAGTCTAATTCCGTACATGTTAAAAATGCATTTTATTCAAATAGTTTAACATATATCTACTCATTCAAGTTGTTTCAATTTAAAAAATATGTTCATAAACTATTTCACAATAAAATTACACAGGTTCATATGTAAGTTGTTATGTAAACATCACTAACCTTGATCTGCTTTTTCACGTGACCTTTCGGAAATTTGTTCAAGGAGCGGAAAATTTGAAATTCGCGCGTAAAGTACTTTCAACCAATCAGCGTAGAGCACGCATACTCATCCGGTTATAAATAACTTTTAAGTGGGATTTTCCGAGTATTATTCTACGTCATTTAAAGTGCAGTATGGGAAGTAAACACAAATCGAATTCTGTTAAACACGATTTTATTCGCCCTGTATGGATTTAGCCAGCTGTACGAGTATAGCCGCATCGACTCTATAGGGAATCTTTTTTTTATTATTTTTTTTTTTTAATATTTTTTTTGTTAATTTTTTTTTTTTTAATTTTTATTGAATTTTTTTGGTTTTAAATTTCTTTTTTTTTTTTTTTTTTTTTAAATTTTCTTTTTTTTTTAAATATTTTTTTTTTTGTTTGTTTTTAAATTGTTTTGATTTTTTTTTTTTTTTTTTCAAATTTTTTTTCGTTTTTTTTTTTTTTTTAGCTCTATGTTAGGACACTCGGACCAGTACCAGAGGAGTTCTTGATTTAGTTAAACATGCTATATTTTGTCTAGTTAATACGGTAGGGCTTTCATTTTTTCATCTGATCTTTACCAAACTTTACCAGATTCTTTAGTTATAGCCCTTGATGTAGTTAAAAAGCTGTTTTTTGCCCGAAACTTTCAAAAAAAAAGTAAATGGCAGTCACTCACTTCATTGATGTTATAAGAGCCGTGTTAGCCAGTAGAGCATCCACAGGCCCTCTTGGGCCTCTTGTTTTAAATTTAATTTAGATTTTTTTCTTTTTAATTTTTTTCTTTTTTTTGATTTTGTTTTCTCCCATTTCTGCTCATGTGAGATAGGCATTTTCCTCATGTGAGAGAAGAGAGAGAGAGAGAGACCCTCGGGTGAGATTTCCCTATCTCACATGGATCCTCATGATGGATTCTTATATTCTCATAAGAAACCTTGGTTCTTTTTTATTTAATTGGGAGCTTTAGGGGCCCTTGTTGGATCAGTTTTACATAGAGTTATAGGGAAGAACTTCAAAAATCTTCTTCCACGAAACTACAAGAGATAAAGGTTAATATTTTTTAGCTCTTCTGATCAGAGATCAGCAGAGCTTATGCCGTGGTGCGGCGTCCGTCGTCCGTCCGTCCGTCCGTCTGTCCGTAAACTTTTATTTGTAGCGACTACTCCTCTGAAACTACTGGATGGATATTCATGAAACTTTACAGAAATGTTGCCCATGAAGTCTAGTTGATCCTAGCAAAAATTCATGTTGATGTGAAATCCAAGATGGCTGCCAAAGCTAAAAATAGATTTTTAAAATACAAGTTTGTAGCGACTACTTCTTGAAAACTATAAGTGATATTGATATGGGACTTTTTCTAAAATGATCAGCATGACATGATGTTGGTCGTTGTCAAAAATCGTTTTGATTCGACGTTAAACATGGCTGCCAGCGGCCATCTTTGTTTACATAGAGTTATATAGTAAAAACTTGTAGCGACTACTCCTCTGAAACTACTTGGCGGATTTTCATGAAACTTTACAGGAATGTTGCTCTTGATGTGTAATTAATCCTAGCAAAATTTCAGATCGGCCAGAAATTCAAGATGGCCGCCACAGCTAAAAATAGATTTTAAAAAAATAAGTTTGTAGCGACTACTTCTTGAAAACTAGAAGTGATATTGATATGGGACTTTTTCTAAAATGATCAGCATGACATGAGGTTGGTCGTTGTCAAAAATCGTTTCAATTCGACGTTAAACATGGCTGCCAGCGGCCATCTTTGCTTACATAGAGTTATATAGTAAAAACTTGTAGCGACTACTTCTCTGAAACTACTTGACGGATGTTCATGAAACTTCACAGGAATGTTTCTCTTGATGTCTAGTAGATCCTAGCAAAATTTCAGGCTGGCCGGAAATTCAAAATTGCCGCCACGGCTAAAAATAGATTTAAAATAAATACATTTGTAGCGACTACTTCTTGAAAACTGTAAGTGATATTGATATGGGACATTTTCTAAAATGATCAGCATGACATGATGTTGATCCTTGTCGAAATTTATTTCGATGCAACTTTAAACATGGCTGCTAGCGGCCATCTTTGTTTACATAGATTTATATAGTAACAACTTGTAGCGACTACTTCTCTGAAACTACTTGACACATTTTTATGAAACTTCACAGGAATGTTGCTCTTGATGTCTAATTGATCCCAGATTTTTTTTAGGTCGGCCGGAAATTCAAGATGGCCGCCATGGCTAAAAACAGATTTTTAGCTCTACTGATCAGAGATCAGCAGAGCTTATGCTGTGGTGCGGCGTCCGTCGTCCGTCCGTCTGTCCGTCCGTTAACTTTTATTTGTAGCGACTACTCCTCTGAAACTACTAAATGGATATTCATGAAACTTTACAGAAATGTTGTCCATGAAGTCTAGTTGATCCTAGCAAAAATTCATGTTGATGTGAAATCCAAGATGGCCGCCAAAGCTAAAAATAGATTTTTAAAATACAAGTTTGTAGCGACTACTTCTTGAAAACTATAAGTGATATTGATATGGGACTTTTTCTAAAATGATCAGCATGACATGATGTTGGTCGTTGTCAAAAATCATTTTGATTCGACGTTAAACATGGCTGCCAGCGGCCATCTTTGTTTACATAGAGTTATATAGTAAAAACTTGTAGCGACTACTCCTCTGAAACTACTTGGCGGATTTTCATGAAACTTTACAGGAATGTTGCTCTTGATGTGTAATTGATCCTAGCAAAATTTCAGATCTGCCAGAAATTCAAGATGGCCGCCACAGCTAAAAATAGATTTTTAAAAAATAAGTTTGTAGTGACTACCTCTTGAAAACTAGAAGTGATATTGATATGGGACTTTTTCTAAAATGATCAGCATGACATGATGTTGATCCTTGTCGAACATTATTTGGATTTGACGTTAAACATGGCTGCCAGTGGCCATCTTTGTTTACATAGAGTTATATAGTAAAAACTTGTAGCGACTACTCCTCTGAAACTACTTGACGGATGCTCATGAAACTTCACAGGAATGTTGCTCTTGATGTCTGGTTGATCCTAGCAAAATTTCAGGCTGGCCGGAAATTCAAAATGGCCACCACGGCTAAAAATAGATTTAAAATAAATAAATTTGTAGCGACTACTTCTTGAAAACTGTAAGTGGTATTGATATGGAACATTTTCTAAAATGATCAGCATGACATGATGTTGATCCTTGTCGAAATTTATTTCGATGCAACTTTAAACATGGCCGCTAGCGGCCATCTTTGTTTACATAGAGTTATATAGTAAAAACTTGTAGCGACTACTCCTCTGAAACTACTTGGCGGATTTTCATGAAACTTTACAGGAATGTTGCTCTTGATGTGTAATTGATCCTAGCAAAATTTCAGATCGGCCAGAAATTCAAGATGGCCGCCACAGCTAAAATTAGATCTTTTAAAAAAGAAGTTTGTAGCGACTACGTCTTGAAAACTATAAGTGATATTGATATGGGACTTTTTGTAAAATGATCAGCATGACATGATGGTTATCAGAGTCAAACATTATTTTGATTCGACGTTAAACATGGCTGTCAGCGGCCATCTTTGTTTACATAGAGTTATATAATGAAAACTTGTAGCGACTATTCCTGTGAAACTACTTGACGGATTTTCATGAAACTTCACAGGAATGCTTGCTCTGATGTCTAATTGATCCTAGCAAAATTCAGGTCGGCCGGAAATTCAAGATGGCCACCACGGCTAAAAATAATTTTTCAAAAACAAGTCTGTAGCGACTACTTCCTGAAATCAAAATCAATCAGTAGAGCTTCAAGGTCATTGACCTCTTGTTTAAAAAAAAGTTTGTAGCGACTACTTCTTGAAAACACTGTAAGTGATATTGATATGGGTCTTTTTCTAAAATGATCAGCATGACATGATGTTGATCCTAGTGGAAAATTATTTTGATTCGACGTTAAACATGGCTGCCAGTGGCCATCTTTGGTTACATAGAGTTATATAGTAAAAACTTGTAGCGACTACTCCTCTGAAACTACTTGACGGATGTTCATGAAACTTCACAGGAATGTTGCTCTTGATGTCTAGTTGATCCTAGAAAAATTTCAGGTCGGCCGGAAATTCAAGATGCCACCACAGCTAAAAATAGATTTAAAATAAATAAGTTTGTAGCGACTACTTCTTGAAAACTATAAGAGATATTGATATGGGACTTTTTCTAAAATGATCAGTATGACATGATGTTGGTCATTGTCGAAAATCATTTTGATTTGACGTTTAACATGGCTACCAGCGGCCATCTTTGTTTACATAGAGTTATATAATGAAAACTTGTAGCGACTACTTCTCTGAAACTACTTGATGGATTTTCATGAAACTTCACAGGAATGTTGCTCTTAATGTCTAATTGATCCTAGCAAAATTTCAGGTTTGCCGGAAATTCAAGATGGCCGCCATGGTTAAAAATAGATTTTCAAAAAACAAGTCTGTAGCGACTACTTCCTGAAATCAAAATCAATCAGTAGAGCTTCAAGGTCATTGACCTCTTGTTTAAAACAAGTTTGTGGCGTCTACTTCTTGAAAACTGTAAGTGATATTGATATGGGACTTTTTCTGAAATGATCAGCATGAAAAGATGTTGGTCCTTGTCGAAAATTATTTTGATTCAACATTAAACATGGCTGCCAGTGGCCATCTTTGTTTACCTAGAGTTATATAGTAAAAACTTCAACTTGTAACTACTTGACAGATTTTTATGAAACTTCACTGGAATGCTGATCTAGCTATCTAAATCTATCAGTAGAGCTTCAAGGTCATTGACCTCTTGTTTTATCTACCTCCTTCATCTGTAGGGCACAAGTATTCAAGGGAGATAATAGTGGTGTGAGTCCTATAAGAGTCAAAGGTTTAATATTTTGTATTTAGCATCAGCTAAGTATTGTCCTCTTCCAATTTTGTTCAAATGATGACCCTGGGGTCAAATTTTGCCCCACCCCAGGGTCACAGTTTTACATAGACTGATATAGGGAAAACTTTAAAAAAAACACTTCTTCTCTGAAACTTAAGGAGCTAAAGGTTTAATATTTTGTACTTATTATCAGCTTATGTTCCTCTAAAAAAAAATTCAAATGGTGACCCTGGGGTCTAATATGGCCCCGCACCAGGAGTCCCAGTTTTAAATAGACTTATATATAGGGAAAAACGTTAAAAAATCTTCTCTGGAACTACAAGAGTCAAAGGTTTAATATTTTTTATTTACACTGAAAGTGCTTGTTTTCAGTAAACGGATTACTCGTCTCTAAGGAAAAGAAGTGCTTGTTTTCAGTAAATGGATTACTCGTCTCTTAGTAGGAAATGCTTGTTTTCAGTAAATGGATTACTCGTCTCTAAGGAAAAGAAGTGCTTATTTTCAGTAAATGGATTACTCGTCTCTAAGGAAAAGAAGTGCTTGTTTTCAGTAAATGGATTTCTCGTCTCTAAGGAAAAGAAGTGCTTGTTTTTAGTAAATGGATTACTCGTCTCTAAGGAAAAGAAATGCTTGTTTTCAATAAATGGATTACTCGTCTCTTAGTAGGAAATGCTTGTTTTCAGTAAATGGATTTCTCATCTCTTAGTAAAAGAAGTGCTTGTTTTCAGTAAATGGATTACTCGTCTCTTAGTAGGAAATGCTTGTTTTTAGTAAATGGATTACTCGTCTCTAAGGAAAAGAAGAGCTTATTTTCAGTAAATGGATTACTCGTCTCTAAGGAAAAGAAGTGCTTGTTTTCAGTAAATGGATTTCTCGTCTCTAAGGAAAAGAAGTGCTTGTTTTTAGTAAATGGATTACTCATCTCTAAGGAAAAGAAATGCTTGTTTTCAGTAAATGGATTACTCGTCTCTTAGTAGGAAATGCTTGTTTTCAGTAAATGGATTTCTCATCTCTTAGTAAAAGAAGTCCTTGTTTTCAGTAAAAGGATTACTCGTCTCTTAGTAGGAAATGCTTGTTTTTAGTAAATGGATAATCGTCTCTAAGGAAAAGAAGTGCTTATTTTCAGTAAATGGATTACTCGTCTCTAAGGAAAAGAAGTGCTTGTTTTCAGTAAATGGATTTCTCGTCTCTAAGGAAAAGAAGTGCTTGTTTTTAGTAAATGGATTACTCGTCTCTAAGGAAAAGAAATGCTTGTTTTCAGTAAATGGATTACTCGTCTCTTAGTAGGAAATGCTTGTTTTCAGTAAATGGATTTCTCATCTCTTAGTAAAAGAAGTGCTTGTTTTCAGTAAATGGATTACTCGTCTCTTAGTAGGAAATGCTTGTTTTCAGTAAATGGATTTCTCGTCTCTAAGGAAAAGAAGTGCTTGTTTTTAGTAAATGGATTACTCGTCTCTAAGGAAAAGAAGTGCTTATTTTCAGTAAATGGATTACTTGTCTCTTAGTTAAAGAAGTGCTTGTTTTCAGTAAATGTATTACTCGTCTCTTTGTAGGAAATGCTTGTTTTCAGTAAATGGATTTCTCATCTCTTAGTAAAAGAAGTGCTTGTTTTCAGTAAATGGATTACTCGTCTCTTAGTAGGAAATGCTTGTTTTCAGTAAATGGATTTCTCGTCTCTAAGGAAAAGAAGTGCTTGTTTTTAGTAAATGGATTACTCGTCTCTAAGGAAAAGAAGTGCTTGTTTTCAGTAAATGGATTACTCGTCTCTTTATAGGAAATGCTTGTTTTCGGTAAATGGATTACTCGTCTCTTAGTAAAAGAAGTTCTTGTTTTCAGTAAATGGATTACTTATGTCTCTTAGTAAAAGAAGTGCTTGTTTTCAGTAAATGGATTACTCGTCTCTTAGTAAAAGAAGTGCTTGTTTTCAGTAAATGGATTACTCGTCTCTAAGTAAAAGAAATGCTTGTTTCCAGTAAATGGATTACTCGTCTCTTAGTAAAAGAAGTGCTTGTTTTCAGTAAATGGATTACTCGTCTCTTAGTAAAGGAAGTGCTTGTTTTCAGTAAATGGATTACTCGTCTCTTTGTAAAAGAAGTGCTTGTTTTCAGTAAATGGATTACTTGTTTCTAAGGAAAAGAAGTGCTTGTTTTCAGTAAATGGATTACTCGTCTCTTAGTAGGAAATGCTTGTTTTCAGTAATTGGATTACTTGTCTCTTAGTAAAAGAAGTGCTTGTTTTCAGTAAATGGATTACTCGTCTTTTAGTAAAAGAAATGCTTCATTTTAGTAAATGGGTTACTCGTCTCGTTGTAGGAAATGCTTGTTTCTAAGTTATTAGTAAAGACTTGCTTGTGTGCTTTACTGATTTACTTGTTTCTTGATTTATTGACTAATTAGACGGACTGTGGGCAATCTGGAAATAATTTTTGAGTGTAAAACAAAATTCAAGTAAAAACGGAAATCTTTTCTTCAGTTTCACATGTGTAATGAATTTCCATTGAAATGGGGATGCAACCTGTTATTTTTTCTGTTTAATTATTGAAACTTCAACGACTTAAGGATTATTTTTGGTAAATCATATATTATATTATTTCTACCTCGCAAAAATAACTTGTCATAGACGAATCATGAATTAATATTTATGAGTATGACAACAAACAATAGGCGGAGTCTGCAAGGTTTCCAGCCCTATATTAATAAGAACTGAAGATCAAGTCCAAGTGAATGTATTGTACATTTAAAAACAAATATGAAACACGCAAATATGGTTTTAGGACACCAAACTTGTTCCAGATTGCCTACAGTCCCTTTTAATAACTTCTTAAAACAGGAAAATACAATGGCCAATTAAAGAAGGAAGAAGAATAGAATGTAACAGAACAAATGTTTTTTATTTCAAATATGGTCATATAACAGAACAAATGTTGTTGTTTTTTCAAATATGGTATATAATTCATACCTTGAAGAACTGATTCCTGTGAGAATGGTTCACAAAACCCAAAATTGCCAGAACAGAACCCACACAATTCTATTTGTTTTTAATGGTTACCGTTATTGTAGGATGGGGACGTAAACCGGGCAGTCCCGTGTATCGGTCTATCCTCCAAGCATGGTACAGAACCATAGAAATCTATTCGATAATAAGAGTAGGGCATGTTTACCTGATTCCTTTGTATCCTTCCCCTCTCTCTGGGGCGGCTCTAAATAACCAATACTGTGTTGATGAGCCGTTAAACAACATTTAATTCAATTATTATATTATATTTTAAGACATGCCATGGGTATCTTTTTTCATTTTTTCTGCTGGTGTGACATTATGATGTGTATACAATGTAAAGAACATTTAAAATAAAGTAAAGAACATTTAAAGTAAAGAACATTTAACAATTTAAAAATGTATGTAAATTCCACCCTACAGACAGATTTCTAATACTTATCTATGCTATTAAAGTCATTAATCAGTTAACTGTTTTAATATAAATATTAAATATTAAAAGATATCAAACAGAAAAGTCAATGTTTTCTGTCTAGTTTTTTATAAACCAGCAAGACCCTAACCCCACTTTTAGAGAGAAAATTTGGCAGTTACCTCCCTTTGGACATTGATAATGTCAGACGGTGTGCACCAGAACAACAGCATTTCACTGAATTTTAACTCTCCATTGTATATTTTTAATCTTTCCTTCTGAAAACACACACAAACCCCCTTTACTTTTGTTTTATCAAATTTATCTTATAAACAAAAGGGCCAAGATCACCTGAGTATTGGCCCATTATCGAACTTCTTCAAAATCTTATGGTCAAATACAATCTGTGCCAGTTTTGTAAAGATTGTTCAATAAATGTGGCCTCTGTTGTATTAACAACATTGATATAAAGACACTGACAAAGTTTGTAAATATCAAATATAAAATGAAGGTGCTGGGGTGTAACACCTGGGGCAGGGCCAAATGTGACCCCAGGGCTACATATATGAGAGCTGTGTGCCTTGTGGTTTTAGAGAAGATTTTTTAAGTTTTTCCCTGTACAAGTCTATGTAAAATGCACTGACATAATATTCTCTATTTAGCAAGTGAATGCACATGTTCTTCTTGCAGTTTTTCATTACTCTTTTATATGACTTGAATAATTTACAATCATTGACAATAATTATTGTTTTCCTTTGATGATTTAAGTACAAAAATGTTAGTAAGTACTAGTAAATCTACTAACCCTCATGAAAATATAGTGTCTGAATATTGATTGGACCACTGTCTGAAATTTAACTGAACATTGTCTGATTCTTGGCTGAACAGACGTTATTTGGCGTTATTTGGAGTTATTTGGCATTATTTGGCGTTATTTGGCATTATTTGGCCTTGTCTGCCCTTGTCTGAATAATTACTTAAATTGGAACATATCCAGACAAAATTCAGACTGAAAATCATCTGAATCTTCAGGGTTTATTCAGACTGAAAAGTGTCTTAACTCTGAATCTTTCAGAAGGTTAAGAAAGATTCAGAAAATGGTGCAGACACTATTCAGACTTTTCTGAAAAGCTGCTTAAACCACTGTCTGAAATTTAACTGAACATTGTCTGATTCTTGGCTGAACAGATGTTATTTGGCCTTGTCTGAATAATTACTTCAATTGGGAACATATCCAGACAAAATTCAGACTGAAAATCATTTGAATCTTCAGAGTTTATTCAAACTATATTCAGACTGAAAAGTGTCTGAAGTCTGAATCTCTCAGAAGATTTTAAAAAAGATTCAGAAAATGGTACAGACACTATTCAGACTTTTATTTTGAAAAGTTTCTTAATTGAAACCACTGTCTAAAATTTAACTGACATTGTCTGATTCTTGGCTGAACAGATGTTATTTGGCCTTGTCTGAATAATTACTTAAATTGGAACATATCCAGACAAAATTCAGACTGAAAATCGTCTGAATCTTCAGGATTTATTCAGACTATATTCAGGCTAAAAAGTGTCTGAATCTCTCAGAAGATTTTAAGAAAGATTCAGAATTTTTGTTTTAAACCCTACATGACATATTGAATTATTCCAGTTTTGTTTTTGAACTGTTCATGAACATAACTGTTCCAGAAAAGTTCAAGAACTTGATGCAATTTTGAAGACAGCCATTTAACATGTTGTTCATGAATAATTCATCAATTCAGTTCATAAATAGCTCCACTAGAACAATTCACTAATTTAACCTACATAACAGTAAAAGAACAATTCATTAATTGAAACTTCAGAAGGCCTGTCATACTTGGTGAAATGTTACATATAATACTGAAATGAAATAATATCTGCAGTGCTGAATACCATTTTTTCTGTCAGAAACGAAAAAAGAAAGTCAATCCACGAAAACACATGACAATAGGGGTTTCTAAAGATTACATTTAGAAATGTCATCTTTCAAATACAACTATTAAATGCACAAGATGTTTTGACACAATAAGTAATTCAAGCATTATCACAAAACACTCTCATTTAATCATTAAATTGTGTAAGCACAATGTCATGATGTTGGTCCTTGTCGAAAATTGTTTTGATTCGACGTTAAACATGGCTGCCAGTGGCCATCTTTGTTTACATAGAGTTATATAATGAAAATTTGTAGCGACTACTCCTCTGAAACTACTTGACGGATTTTCATGAAACTTCACAGGAATGTTGCTCTTGATGTCTTATTGATCCTAGCAAAATTTTTGGTCGGCCGGAAATTCAAGATGGCCGCCACGGCTAAAAATAAATTTTCAAAATACAAGTTTGTAGCGACTACTTCTTGAAAACTACCGTATTTTACCTTGTATAGTACGCACCCGTGTATAGTACGCACCCCCTTCTCGGAGGTCAAAACTGGGGAAAAAAAGTTGTTTCCGTGTATAGTACGCATCAAAATATTATGCTTTCTTTTTCAGATAAAGGTGAAGTCATTTGTTAAGAAACATGAACAGAAGAAGCTTTTCATTTGTATAACGCATATTCAGACTGTGATGTATTGTAGTAATAGTGGTAAAATAAACTAGTGGGAGGGGTGTGGGTGTGTTTATTTATTTGTGTTGACAGTAGTTTTCCTAGATGAACCATTCAACGAAAATAAAAAATCAAAAATCAAAAAAAAAAAAAATCACGATCGAGATAATTAGCGTACAAAAGAAAATATAATTACTTCAATCATTAATTGCCAATCTTCAGGGGAGTACCTATCTTGTATCATCTCATCAAAGAGCCAATTATAATGCCGCAGATAATTGTCTGTAATCCGATAATTACATCTACTAAAACACAACAAAGTCGTTGGTTACCGTAATCCATTACGCCGATTATACTAACATTGTGTATTCACGGGAACCAGAGTTTATCATAAGTGAATCAGATGTGTAACGCGTGATAAGTTACCTGTACCCCATGGCTAAATCCGGTAAAGGTCACACGGCGTGTCAAAGTGCATCCTCAGAAACAGTCGATACTCGCGGCAACTTCAAAGGATTATAAAAAATAGAATAACCCATTCTACCCGTGTTTATAATGTGTCAAAACTGCAGCCGAGGTGCGATATTGTTTGACCCAATTATCAATCATCAAATGTGTACCGGTAAGCATGTTTTCACAAGGGTAACAAACATTATTGAATAATTGCCATTTCAAAGTTGGGTGATTCTGCCTTTCTACGCCGTCTAAAATATATGTATTTCAAAATAAAGCAAAAACTTCATTAATTTTTTATAAAATATTAAATAAAATCCTATAAATATAAGAATAGAATAGAACTGTAAAAATACTACATGTACCCAGTATGTACCAGTCTAAACAGCTGGAAGTCACGTGATATTACGTCACGCGATATAAACAAAAAGATCGAGGGACGATTTTTCACACAATTTATTGAAGTTTTACAACAAACATGCAAACATTTATACAAAAAAAAGCATCATAATACACTTTATTCATTTATAAATCGAATTAAGTCAATATATGATTTATATGAAGCGAGTAAATTACGAAAAAATTGTTTATTATCGGTATTCACAATTTTCTGTCTCAATGTCTGTTCGTCGTCAACGTTTTTCTTCCCAGACATCGATTTCCTGCAAGAAAAAAAAAGTTCTTTTTATTGTTTCCTTATATTGTACGCACCCCCCTTTCGGAAACCGTAAAAGTGGTAAAAAAACTGCGTACTATACAAGGTAAAATACGGTATAAGTGATATTGATATGGGACTTTTTCTAAAATGATCAGCATGACATGATGTTGGTCCTTGTCAAAATTGTTTTGATTCAACGTTAAACATGGCTGCCAGTTGCCATCTTGTTTACATAGAGTTATATAGTAAAAACTTGTAGCGACTACTCCTTTGAAACTACTTGGCGGATTTTCATGAAACTTCACAGGAAAGTTGCTCTTAATGTCTACCGGTAATTGATCCTAGCAAAATTTCAGATCGGCCAGAAATTCAAGATGGCCGCCACAGCTAAAAATAATTTTTTAAAAAAGAAGTTTGTAGCGACTACGTCTTGAAAACTATAAGTGATATTGATATGGGACTTTTGTAAAATGATCAGCATGACATGACGGTTATCCGAGTCAAACATTATTTTGATTCGAAGTTAGACATGGCTGCCAGTGGCCATCTTTGTTTACATAGAGTTATATGATGAAAACTTGTAGCGACTACTCCTCTGAAACTACTTGACGGATTGTCATGAAACTTCACAGGAATGTTGCTCTTGATGTGTAATTGATCCTAGCAAAAGTTCAGGTCGATTTTCAAAATACAAGTTTGTAGCGACTACTTCTTGAAAACTATAAGTGATACTGATATGGGACTTTTTCTAAAATGATCAGCTTGACATGATGTTAGTCCTTGTCAAAAATCGTTTTGATTCGATGTTAAACATGGCTGTCAGCGGCCATCTTTGTTTACATAGAGTTATATAATGAAAACTTGTAGCAACTATTCCTCTAAAACTACTTGACGGATTTTCATGAAACTTCACAGGAATGTTGCTCTTGATGTCTTATTGATCCTAGCAAAATTTCAGGTTGGCCGGAAATTCAAGATGGCCGCCACGGCTAAAAATAATTTTTCAAAAAACAAGTCTGTAGCGACTACTTCCTGAAATCAAAATCAATCAGTAGAGCTTCAAGGTCATTGACCTCTTGTTTAGTAATTTTCTGCTATCGAGCTTCAGTTTGAAATGTTTACAGATGCGTTTCGAAACGATTGAGGAGAGATTAAGTACGTGTTATTTTTGTAGTAAAATAGTCCCTATTAAAACTAAATTCTTTTCGTGCATTATCTCAAATCTTGCAACATCTAATTTGCAGATATTCTGAAAATTATATTTACACAAGAAATAAATAAAGTTTCAGGCAAACATATTCCAATTTAACAGGTTTTACCAAAATCTTGTAATTTAGTAGTTAGAAAAGATATATGTGAGTGCAAGGAACGATAACTCTGCGTGGAGATTGCTAAAAACTCAAAAGATGGTGTATGCATTTTATTTGCAATCTTTGTCAGAATCACACTCAGTTGTCCTCATGAGTAAAACCATAAATTTTTCTTTCCAAACTACTAAACTAAAAAGGATATCTTCATAAAACTTGCTACACAGATCAAGGTAGTGGTCATGTGGTGTATTTTGATATATATAAACTTCTTACATCTATAGTAATATTTATACCACAAACAAGTATTTCGCATTTACTTGCTATTTTTTAAGTAATTCACATTCCCTACCTATAACGGAAACATTGCATAGAAAAATGTTTTAAAGAAAACAAATCAGAATTTCAAAAACTAAAACTCCTAAAATTGTTACCGGTGTCTACGTTAGAACAGCTTATATCGTGACAACGGCGATTTTACCATCAAAATCTAGAAGCATAGATTAGCAATTATCTTTTCTTATTTTTTTCCTCCCGTTACCGTAAAGTTCGCTTGCGCTCTATTGCTAGCTGTGCTCGCTAGTAAGTAATTAGCAGTCTATGGCAGTAAGTGTTTTACTTAATTTAAGTTTTTTAAAAAAAAATAAAAAATCCCATTTACTTAGTATTTTAAGTATATTTACTTAGTATCTTTATGTAATTCCCATTCACTCTAAATAATTAGCAATGTATGGCAGTAATTGTTTTACTTAATTTAAATTTAAAAAAAAGACTTGGTAATGACAAGTAAATTTACTAAGTAATTTAAATACCAAAAACAAGTATTTCGCATTTACTTAGTATTTTATAATACATTTACTTAGTAATTTTAAGTAATTCCCATTAACTCTGAGTAATTGTTTTACTTGATTTAAGGAATAAAAAAACTACTTAGTATTTTTAAGTACATTTACTTAGTAATTTTAGGTAATTCCCATTCACTCTGAGTAATTAAAAATCATCAGCAGTAATTGTTTTACTTAATATAAGTAAAAAATAATTACTTATTATTTTGTTTTTAAGAGTGAAGACAGCATCATGGAGCCAGGTTCTACAACTCACGCTTTTATGTTAACAAAATGATGTCCACTTTTATATTTAGAACAATTTGGTTAGGTTGTGTGTAAGCTTGTCAACTTAGTCTACACTCATGAATCTTTCTAGGTGCCTTGCCCTAGGTGAGAGGAGGAACCCTATTGTGTTTGGAGTTACTAGTTCAAAGGTCAAGGTCAACATGAACTTACACGGAAATACGCATTCATGCTGGACAATAGCTTAGAATTTACATAGCAACTGAGCTCATGAAACTTCATGGGTACATTGTCCTAGGTAAGAAGAGAACCAGAGGTACATTGCCCTTGATAGGAGAAGGTAACCTATTGTTTTGGGGGTCAGTAGGTCAAAAGTCAAGGTCACAATGATCTTATATGGAAATGTGCATTCCGGAAAATAACTTTGAAACCATAACACCTACACTCATGAAACTCCATAGGTACATTGCCCTAGGTGGGTGGAGGATCCCTATTGTTTTGGGGTCAGTAGGTCACCATGGTCTTACATGGAAATTCCCATTTTGCAGAATAACTTCATAATATTCGCATTCATGAAACTTCATAAGTGCATTGCCCTTGTTGAAAGGAAGAATGTTAATTTTTTGGAAGTCAGAAGGCTAAAGGTCAAGGTCACCAAACCCTTTTAAAGTATAATACCCACCATCATGAAGCATTTTTTGTTAGTTCAAAGGTCAAAGTTATATTGACCTCACACCTAGGAAACGCTTTTAACATAACCATCATAAACCAACAAGAGTGATTGGTATAAGCCATAGGCTTGTTTCACAATCGGTGTATAACCTAAACTAACATAATAACCTTAAGGGAACAGACATATAATGCCCCGTTAGGTGGTGCTCTTGTTCACTATCAGTATAAAATAAACAGGTTTAACCTAAACTAACATAAAAACCTTAAGGGAACAGGCATATAATGCCCCGTTAGGTGGTGCTAAAATGTCATTATATCTCAGAATCCCTTTAAAGAATTAATGAAACATCACACATGCATTCACTTCTTATGAAGATATCAGAGACAAGTGCCATAATTATATTAGGCAATTAAGCAGAATTATGACTTTCCCAATAAATAGACAAGGCCTAGAAGGTTGAGCATCTTAAAGAGAATATGATTTTGTACTATGTATAACTGTGTCATGTTACAATTCATTACACACATTTTGACAACTGTGTGTTTTTATGTGAAAAATAACGAATAAGTACAACATATTAATTCACGACAATAACATAACCAAATGACCAGAAGCTATTATATAGTAATTAAAGACTTGAAAATTGGTCACACACAAAAAAGAAAAATAATTATACAAAAATACCAAATAGCAACACATAAACCATAATGTCGTCATCGTTATCATCATCATCATCAACAGCCATGACTAATCAATTCATTATTGTCAACAGTCAAGGGTGTCTACATTTCCCATACCAGTATTGTCATCCTGACTTGCTTACTTTAACTCAAACACTTTTATTTCTGAGCCCCCATTATTGGTGACCAAGAGTTTATTTCCCCTCTCACAGTAGGCAATAGCCTTTGGTTTAGACACTTCCCCCTTGTATAGAACCTTTACCTTGGTAAAGTCCTGTGATAACTGGTGAATACTGCCACTCATACACAGATACACCCTCCCACCCCTGTCCACAGTCAGTCCTCTAGATAAGTCATTATACTTGTAGGTGGCCTTGACCATACCCTCTAGTGTCAAACTGGTCACTGTGTAGTTGCCTGATACATAGAGGGTGGTGTGGTCCAGACTAATGACAAAAAGGTCCTGTGGTTTACTGTATATACCACCTCTATATAGACACTTGATTACGGCTCCATTCATGTCTAATAACAGAAGTTGACTACCAACCCAACTAGGTACTATAACAATCAGTTTGCCCTGACTGTGAACTAATCCATAACAGTTCCCTATAGTTACAATGTGACGTCCAAGACGACCCGATACTGACATAAACTGAATTTTCATCTCTTTAGGAATGGTGACGGCAATTTCATCTCTCCCAACCTCGACTATACTCCATGGTGCTGCAGACAATAGGACAAAGGAAACTGCCTTGTAGTTTTGGTCCAATATTAGGATAGACTTGTTGCCATTATCAGCTAGTGCTAGTCTGCCGTCTGAGAGAATTGTTATTCCAGTAAAGGCACTTTTTTTTTTATCTTGAGATACAATAATAATACTGGTGTTACTTCGATTTGTCATTTCTGCTGTTAGGCATGTTGCGTGCATGTGAGGGCTTGTTTGTGTATTTGATGGTGATGTTCCAATACTTTGCATGTTTGAGGGATTGGTTGAGGATTTATCCTTGGTTGAGGATTTATCGTCAATTTTGTTCTGTGAGGATTGAAGATCTTCTGATGAGGTCGCTGATAAATTCTGGCATTCTTCCTTAATAACAATTTGCCCTAATGTCTTTAATGTTTTCATCATATTTACTGCTGTCTCATTGGGTACAAACTCAAACTGATCAAACTTCACGTTATGTTTGGCCTGTTGTAGCTTCTCATCATGTACTGAGATGTCTTTTTCTGCTTGTTTTAATGTCACGAATAGTTGATTCTCTCTTTTGGTGTCGACCTTTTGTTCGATGTCAGAGGTCAGACACTCAAGGTCATCTGCTACTGTGTCACATGTCTCAGAAACAGAGTTCATTCTCTTTTTATTCTCATTCCTTTTTTGTTCTATTTCTTCTTCAAGCATTTTTTCCATTTCGTCAAAGAATGTTCTGATTTCCTTCCTGAAGGCGTTTACAGCATGGTTTGCGTCTTCAGATACTTCATGAATGGCTTCAGTGTTTACTTTGACTTCTTTTGCTATTTCTACAGTTTCAGATTTCATACTTTCAATCTTATTTCTTATTTTATGACATTGTTCGGAATCTGCGGTTCCCATGGAAACATCTGCTATATACAACACTGCATCATCACAGCTTCGATGACCAGTTGTCATGCATTGACCACACCCCAGCTGGTCATGTTGTATACAGTAGTATTCTATTATCTTACCCTTATGTATTCTGCATGGCTCAGTACATTCATCCTTTGGTTTAAAATTTTGAACTTCTTTCGGCATTTCTGACTTGTCTAAAAGTTTATGATATCTCATAGGTCTAGGTCTCAGATGACTATCATAACACACCTCGCATAAATATTCCTCACAGTCGGTACAATATCCGTGGGCGGGTAAATGGTTACCATGGTCTTCCTTACAAGGCTGACACACAACCTCAAACTGTTCCTGAGATCTTTCAACCTTCCCGCCTGGTACCTCCATTGTCAAATGTTTATTTATTTATTTTTAAATTCAAAATGTGAATTATTTGTATTTGATTTTGAAGCTTTCATTTTACACTATTTGCCAACACAAACTGTCCTGTAAACAGGTTAATCCACATTTGTAGTTAATTTTAGATCTACCATTTTGTGTGACTTTTTTACTGCCTAATACTTCTATTATTGCTATTTCTGCTTTTCCAAACTGACTGTATTATTAAGAGTTTATCTTGTTAAAATTAAATCATATTTATATCTGTAACCGATCAGGGCAAGGTGTATGTTGAACAATTTTTACTTGATTGTTATATGCTTGTAGGTTTGTCACCACCAATTATATATAAACCCCACCCTTACAAACCTATTGCAAATAAATGCATCACCATTAATCTTTGATTGAAATAAGTAAAAAAAGAATTGTTTATAAACCTCTGAGGTGTAGTCGAATGTAGTTCCTATAATAAAAAGTAATCCCTCCTTTTTTGATGGAAATGGGCATTGTAAGT
Source organism: Cyrtodaria siliqua (assembly GCA_037043455.1). Classification (NCBI taxonomy): domain Eukaryota; kingdom Metazoa; phylum Mollusca; class Bivalvia; order Adapedonta; family Hiatellidae; genus Cyrtodaria; species Cyrtodaria siliqua. The sequence continues at coordinate 66,995 of JAWPHD010004117.1, forward strand.
AGGGGAAAATAACCCATTTCTATTTGATTTTGCTGTTGTATTTATAAGTTGGGGGAAATAACCCATTTATATTTGATTTTGCTGTTGTATTTATAAGTAGGGGAAAATAACCCATTTCTATTTGATTTTGCTGTTGTATTTATAAGTAGGGGAAATAACCCATTTATATTTGATTTTGCTGTTGTATTTATAAGTAGGGGAAAATAACCCATTTATATTTGATTTTGCTGTTGTATTTATAAGTAGGGGAAATAACACATTTATATTTGATTTTGCTGTTGTATTTTTAAGTAGGGCACATTTATATTTGATTTTGCTGTTGTATTTTTAAGTAGGGGAAATAACCCATTTCTATTTGATTTTGCTGTTGTATTTATAAGTAGGGGAAATAACCCATTTCTATTTGATTTTGCTGTTGTATTTATAAGTAGGGGAAATAACCCATTTCTATTTGATTTTGCTGTTGTATTTATAAGTAGGGAAATAACCCATTTCTATTTGATTTTGCTGTTGTATTTATAAGTAGGGGGAAATAACCCATTTCTATTTGATTTTGCTGTTGTATTTATAAGTAGGGGAAATAACCCATTTATTTTTGATTTTGCTGTTGTATTTATAAGTAGGGGAAAATAACCCATTTCTATTTGATTTTGCTGTTGTATTTATAAGTAGGGGAAATAACCCGTTTCTATTTGATTTTGCTGTTGTATTTATAAGTAGGGGAAATAACCCATTTCTATTTGATTTTGCTGTTGTATTTATAAGGAGAATATTGATATGCTTTACTGGAACCTTGATTAACATTTTCTAAATTTGGAATCAATGCATACATTTTGTGAACAGCAATGAAAACAGCTGTACCTTTGACCTATTTAGTAAACATACAAGAACTTTCTTACATGTCTTGTGACTCCACATTTTCTGGTGACTTTTCAAGTGGAAAATTATTTTTCTATGACAATTACACTGTCACATTATCCATACTTGAGTAGAAGTTGCAACCAATCATGTGACATTTTAACACTGGTGTCAATGGGAAAATAATTGGTGGTTTCTTATCCCATATTATTGGTGTATTTGTTCTAGACAGTATCTAGATAGTATCGTGGGTGTTATGATTACTGGAGTGTTTGCCTGTACTATTATACACTTATTTGTGCAAGATAGTGTATCATTGGGTGTTACATGATTGTTAAAATTAGTTTTATTAGCTCGACTATTCGAAGAATAAGAGAGCTTATGTAATCACCCCGGGGTCGGCGTTGGCATCCCACATCAAGGTTTGCGTGTAAGCTGTGTTTACAAGTCTATATCTCTTTTGGTTTCTGTAACCCATGGGCTCCCATGGAACCCAAACTCTGATAGCCCTTAAAATGTGTCTGTTTCAAATCAAATTTTGCGTGTAAGCTGTGTTTACAGGTCTATATCTCTTACATTTCTTGTCCTAGCTGAACTATATTTTGGAATTGGTTTCCTTATAGTATGTTGTAAAGGGTTGGATAAGTAATTTTGTCTTCTGCAAATTCTGGGCTCCCATGGAACCCAAATTGTGATGGCCCATAAAATGTGCAATAAAGGCAGATCTAGGTTTGCATTTAAGCATGTATATATCTATAGTTTTGGTTTGGGATTTCTTACAGCATGATGCATCTTATTCATACTTCACCCATATTGGGGCATGGGCTCCCTCCTCCCCCTAACCCCTCCCCTCCCCCCTCGCCCTGCCCCCACTCCCACCCCCCTCCACACTTTTTTTTTACATATTTCGGTGTTTTAGTCAATTCTCACACATATATGTTGTCCCCTCCCCCCCCCCCCCCACCAACTCGCTCCCATCTCTCCCCCCACCTCCCCCCCCCCCCCCCCCCCACCCGCACCCGCACTTCAACTCTTTTTTTTATTTTATATATTTCTGTGTTGCTTTTGTCAATTCTTAAACGTGTTGCCCCTTTTCCCCCCAATTGCCTCCCTCCCCCGCCACTCCCAACCGCCTCCGCCCCCACTACACACTAGACTATTTTTTTTTACATATTTTTGTGTTTTTTGGTCAATTCTTACACATAGCTTCTTACACATATATGTTGCCCTCCCCACCCGCCTCTCCCCCCATCCCCACTCAAAACTCGATTTTAATTATTTATTTTTTTTAAATATTTTTGTGTTGTTTTGGTGAATTCTTACATAGCTTCTTACACATGTATGTGTAGTTTTGGTCAGTTCTTACACATAGTTATGTTGTGCCCCCAACCCCACCCCTCATTGTTGTAGCCTTGTTTTCTGATGGTATATACTAGCTATTAATTTATTATTCTCTGAAAAATCGAATAGTCGAGCTGCGCTGTTCTCCGACAGCTCTTGTTGTATTTTTAATATCAGGTGGGAAGCAGAGTGATTATTTAGCTCCACCGTCTACTTATCATAGCAACACATGACAGCGGAAATTAGTACGTCATTTTCCGTCAACGTTAAAAAAAAAATGAAACGGCCGCCATTTTCTTTTTTTTAAACGCATAATCTGGAAGATTGTAAAAAGTTTACATGATTAAAATTTCAGTTTCGTCATCTTCAGCTGTAATGACTTTTAGATGCTTTACTGCGCGATAAATTGCGAGATTCATCCATTTAAAATTTCGAAGCGAGGGGAAATAACTCGTAAGAGATGCCATTGTTATAATGCGTTTAAAAATGGTAGGCCCTAACACTTGTGTTCTTTTCTAATGAAATACAAGGAGATACTAAAAAATATGTTGTTTAAGCTTAAATAGTACATGACGTGTACTACATGTTACGAACATCATGGTATTTCTTTATCAAAATTACACTCTAAAACGATAAATGTTCGACTCGGCACTGTCGATCAAAAAATATAACGAGTGTCAGTCATTGAACGTCTACAGGTGTGTATTCGGTATTCGGTGAAGGGGCTCACACTAAAGTCTGAAAAGTAGTCTGTAGCCTATATTTAAAAAGGTTGACCGCTGTTCAACTTCTCGGTGTGCATTTTGATGGCCAATTTGGAATTATGGAACTCAACTGGCCACCCGCTCATCACCCGCTGGTGTGTTAATGTTTTTTTATTTATTTTTTATTGACGAGCATCACCATATGCAGTCATATTTAAAATCAAAATACTAAAACAAATCTGCAGTCCAATTTATTTGGTTATCCCTCACCATCACCCACCACACCCATAAAAAAATAAAAAGGCGGATCTGGTCAGGGTAGGTGTCTCATTGGAATCTGGGAAACCGCCCTACTCCTATTTTTGCTTATTAAACATGCTCGGAGAATAGACTTTGATATATAAACTTTGGATCGGAGGATTTATGTCCCCTTACGATGGACGAGGCTACTTGGAAATGACGAGCACACTGAGGAAACTCAGTGGCGCCTTTGAGTCTTGAACCCGGATCCTGTGCTTTTAAGTGCACCGCACTGTCCACTACACCGACACTTGACAAAACAAATATAACAGCTTAATATGTCGAACTAGTATAGACATGGAAATATCAGTTTCCAGACTGCAATTAGTGGGAAGCGGTCACTAAGTCGACCTTGAACTAGAAGTGTGTTCCATCATCCATGAACACTTGCTAACCTGCTGACAGTGCTGTTTAACTAAAAGAACGGGAACAACAGTTTCTCATATAAATCTGTTTACTTATGATATTTATCCCCTTTAAATAGTTAATTATATTGTCTCTACATCTATGATAGTATATATATATATATATATATAAGTCCAGGGCTTCTAAAATCGCCGGTTTGTCGGTCCGCAGACCGAATTCTGTTTCTCCGGACCGATTTTCTTTTCAAAATCTCTGTTAAAATCGGTCTCAGATATTTTATCTATCGGTCGTTAAAAAATCTACAGTTACCTTACACACTCCTTGAAATATGCCTTGCGGCAATATTCTTTGATCCATAACACGATTGTTTGTCACTCGCTGTGCGAAAGTAGGTCAATTTGGTCAATTTGGACTAAACCATTAACGATAGTAGGGAGTTTTCCGGAAGAGTCTATAGCCATGTAGCACGCCTTTGATGTGTGATCAGTGAAAGTATATCACGCGTTCTATCGGTTCACTGAAGCGAGTGTTACCGTCTGTGATTTCTTTGATATACCGTTAGTCGTAAGGTGTTAGCCTGTTTGCTTGTGTCGGTTTGTATTTTTAAGTGGCCAAAGCTGGGACTGAAATTTGTTTGCGTCATTAAAATACCGAGATGTGTTAATTGTTTGTTTGATTTTTTTTTTACAATAACTTTAAGTATAATATTAAGGAAAGTGATCAAACCTGACACCGTTTTTTTTATTAAGTCGGACCGAAATTGTTTGCGTTAGTCGTAACATTTGGTATTAATTAAGCTAATTGATGAAAAACGATATTACTCAAAAAATTATTCATTCAGTAAAGCGAAGACATCATGTCAGTCATTAAAATGTACAAATTGTGATAAAGTAAGTTAGAAATAATACAAATATAATACAAACATACATTTTAAATAGTTCTCTATATCAATGACTGAACGGAAAAAAATCATGATGCAGCTGACATGGTGGGTGGGGTACGGCGATTTTAGTGATTTTTTCAAAATAAGCGCGATTCTTACGGCAGTTAAAAACCTGGACCGATTTGCATTTTAAAATTTTAGAAGCCCTGTATAAGTCTATATGGATACATTTTTAGACCTAATGCTTGAGATACGCTTATTCTCTCGTAAACAGTCTTTAATATAACCATCCTTGGCTTTATCGCTTAACCATCTTCCATGTCTCTTAAACAACCTATCCATAATTCCATTGTTTGCTGCTGTGGTGGCACCACCAGCACGTAAAGAGTGAAGACAGTATTTGGTAATATCATTCACATGAGGTTTAAATGCATCTACCGGTATAAATAATTCTCTCAAAGAGGTAAACGAAATAGATTTATTCAAATTTCTTAACTTGAAACCTTGCTTACAAGCACTAATACCACAAAATATGAAAGAATCTGAATCTTCTTTGATATTTGCCCATAACAAATATTGTTCTAAATTTGCAACAGGACACAACAATGTACCTGTTCTGGCTATTAATACCCACGCACCATCTCGATATTGATCAGTTTTACTGCTTTCAATGTGTAGTATCAAAAACAATATCTGATCGTTTAATATTCAGTAATTCATTACTTCTTAAGAAACCTGCATATGCTAACAAACATGCACATATCATTCTTTGTTTTTTTAGCTCTACTGATCAGAGATCAGCAGAGCTTATGCCGTGGTGCGGCGTCCGTCGTCCGTCTGTCTGTCCGTCTGTCTGTCCGTCTGTCCGTAAACTTTTATTTGTAGCGACTTCACAGCTGAAACTACTGGATGGATATTCATGAAACTTTACAGAAATGTTGCCCATAAAGTCTAGTTGATCCTAGCAAAAATTCATGTTGATGTGAAATCCAAGATGGCCGCCAAAGCTAAAAATAGAGTTTTAAAATACAAGTTTGTAGCGACTTCATCTTGAAAACTATAAGTGATATTGATATGGAACTTTTTCTAAAATGATCAGCATGACATGATGTGGATCCTAGTCAAAAATCGTTTTGATTCAACGTTAAACATGGCTGCCAGCGGCCATCTTTGTTTACATAGAGTTATATAGTAAAAACTTGTAGCGACTACTCCTCTGAAACTACTTGGCGGATTGTCATGAAACTTTACAGGAATGTTGCTCTTGATGTCTAATTGATCCTAGAAAAATTTCAGGTCGGCCGGAAATTCAAAATGGCCGTCACAGCTAAAAATAGAGTTTTAAAATACAAGTTTGTAGCGACTACTTCTTGAAAACTATAAGTGATATTGATATGGGACTTTTTCTAAAATGATCAGCATTACATGATGTTGATCCTAGTCAAAAATCGATTTGATTCAACGTTAAACATGGCTGCCAGCGGCCATCTTTGTTTACATAGAGTTATATAGTAAAAATTTGTAGCGACTACTCCTCTGAAACTACTTGGCGGATTGTCATGAAACTTTACAGGAATGTTGCTCTTAATGTCTTATTGATCCTATAAAAATTTCAGGTCGGCCGGAAATTCAAGATGGCCGCCACAGCTAAAAATAGATTTTTAAAAAATAAGTTTGTAGCGACTACTTCTTGAAAACTATAAGTGATATTGATATGGGACTTTTTCTAAAATGATCAGCATGACATGATGTAGATCCTTGTGGAAAATTATTTTGATTCGACGTTAAACATGGCTGCCAGTGGCCATCTTTGGTTACATAGAGTAATATAGTAAAAACTTGTAGCGAATACTCCTCTGAAACTACTTGACGGATGTTCATGAAACTTCACAGGAATGTTGCTCTTGATGTCTAGTTGATCCTAGAAAAATTTCAGGTCGGCCGGAAATTCAAGATGGCCGCCACAGCTAAAAATAGATTTTAAATAAATAAGTTTGTAGCGACTACTTCTTCAAAACAATAAGAGATATTGATATGGGACTTTTTCTAAAATGATCAGTATGACATGATGTTGGTCCTTGTCGAAAATCGTTTTGATTTGACCTTAAACATGGCTGCTTTGTTTACATAGAGTTATATAATGAAAACTTGTAGCGACTACTCCTTTGAAACTACCTAACGGATTTTCATGAAACTTCACAGGAATGTTGCTCTTAATGTCTTATTGATCTTAGCAAAATTTCAGGTCGGCCGGAAATTCAAGATGGCCGCCACGGTTAAAAATAGATTTTCAAAAAACAAGTCTGTAGCGACTACTTCCTGAAATCAAAATCAATCAGTAGAGCTTCAAGGTCATTGACCTCTTGTTTACATTACCCACAATGAACAAACTATTAAACATATGAGCCAAAACACGCGAAAATGACCGTTCAGACAAAATTTTCACATTTTATGTTTTTTGATGTTTATGAAACAAGGTGATTTTCTCTTTAAAAATCTCTTTATTTTATGTTGATATCTTAATTAAAAATGTTTTATCTCAATTTGAAAATTAAAGATCGTACTCGCCATTAATTTTGACGTTGATGTCGGCGTCTTGGACGACGTCGTTGATTAAATTACGACAAAAAACATAGACAATTACCATTTTCTATAGCATTAACTATTTATATTAAGAAACATATTCTCTATGATATAATAATTAGGTAAAACACAGAAATGACGAGAAATGTGATTAGTAATTAATTGATTACCGGCCGACGTCATAAATTGTTACGTTATGACGTTGCACTTTGCACTATAGAACACATCACAGGACTAGGTGAATTTGCACTTTGCACTATAGAACACAGATATAAAGCAAAATGAAATGCCTAAGCTGGCAAGATGTCCTCTTCTCCTAAAGAATTACTCAACTCAAAACCTCTGTAATATGATTTAGTGGTACTTTTCGCTAGAACATCTTTCAGTAGTTCCGGGATCAAGGTCACCTTGTCAGCCAATACATCTGGTAAATCCTCTATTTCTTCTGCATAAAGCTGAAAAAATAAACGTAGAATGCAACCTATATACATCATAATCAGTAAAGCAGTTTAAATTATTTTCTATTGATATGTTAAACTTATTTTAATTCAACATCTCATCTTCAAATGCAATCATAATCCAATAAATCTTGTTATGACTGAACAGCCATGACATTCACCTTATACCATATGTAAATCAATATGCCTATATCGTGTACATTTTGATAGCAACCGTGCCTTCCATATACATAGCTTAAGGGAGACAACTACTATATTTTTTCTAGAATAGGTATTGCTCTAATTATTTCCCTTATTCCACTGGTAATGATCACGTTCGTGTAACGGTGTATTTAAAGAGACCAATTATCATATAAGACATCTTATCTATACACCCCATATTATCATGGAATGTCTGCCGATACAGTCAATATTGCATCTACCTAGCCAGTTATCAAGGTTGCCATCCTATGATATTTCAAGCATTTCTGTATATGCCTAATTTTAATCAGAATTATATCTATACACCACATATTATCATTAGGCTAGTCTATTTACCCCAAATAAGGACCCAACCTCAAACAAATTCCAACAGAAAGTTTGATTGCATATTTACATTCGATAAACCCTCCTAGAGCTTAGAAAAAAACTCCTAAAAAAAAACCGATGGGGAACCTTGAAAAAAAAAAGGTTTTATAGGCACCCTAGATTTTTTTTTATAAAAATCTACATATCCATAGTATGTACAGATATATCATCAAATATGTTTAAACCGAATACTTTTCATTACTTTTACGATAGGATAGATGTTTCATAGATATTAAAACATCAAACAGAAACAACACAAGTTAAAAATGGTAAATGCTAAGAGTTTATTTTATCAATTTACGGTTTTAAAATACCCCACCCGCTATATGTTAAATTGATTTTTTTCATTTCTAGACAATTACTTTCAAATATCAAGTCACCAGTATTCTAGTTTCAATATATAATGAAACAAAACAGTAATTACATATATCTAGTACATACTACCATTAATCATTCATTTATACACCCGTAATATATTACAAACAACTGCATGTACTATGGAACACAATATAAACGTGTACTTGTATATACACATATGTACACATATATGTATATAATTAACTGATTTAATTGACCTGAGACACTGTTCAATAACCAGGTCTGTAGACAAGCCTGCTCAGAACCGATCGCTCCTGCGAACTACATTATACCCGTCGCAAAATGCCTTATGAACTTCTGTTAATCAATACAAGTGCATGTTTTTCGTTGTAATTGTACATTGCATGTTTATATTTCATCCAAGTCCTGGGTATCCATTTGTATGCTGTTGCTACAACCACTACCCCTGCACTCGCCACACCCTACCGTACACGAAAGACCGTGTTTCCGACATGTACATCGTTTTGAGTCGCAATTAAGTTTACAGTTACATCTTATAATTTTTAGTAGCCTCTCTGGAGCTGCAGGTAGATCAGTCTTGATAGGAACAAATTTACCACCTATTTTACACCAACCCCAGTCCAGTGGATTAACATCATTTCCTATCCAAATTTGAACTTGTGCATATACTCTAAAGCTGTGATACTTAGCAGCTGATTCAGATGGTGGTAATGTTTGGACTTGTACCACATTTTTACTTGTATAAGCTTTGGTAACAAATCTCCTATATCGCAGCGTGTTCAAAGTTTCGTTTGTTTTACCACTGTACAAACACTTAAGAGCTTCGTTTCCTGCTGTTTCGATATCACTTTGTGATGATACTTTATTTATGAAAATGCCTGCGTGTCGTTTCAAGTGACTATCACTAATGGCTTTCTTTAACACTACACCTTTGCCAAGACCATATAGCTGTGAAGTGGTATCGCACCCACTAAATGCGTGTACAAATGGTAATATTTTGCACATATCAGCACCTAAAGATCCTTTTGTTTGTTTGATATCCCATATCTTCTTCTTTTTTAGACTATTTTTAGAGTCAGACATGAAGTACAAATTGTTCTTTGTAACATCTGCGTGATAACATAGAAGCACAAGAAGGTCTGTATCTTCACCTATGACAACAGTTGGTGCATGTATTGCAGATTGAACTGCAGTTTCAACTATAAGGGCATCAGCATCACCACATGCATTGCTCACATTGCATCCTTTGTCTTTTAGATGTTCAGAAAGTAAATTGACAAATCTTTGTTTGTTTTCGTCATTTGTCAAAACAGACTCTTTCTTAGTCTTGAAAGGAGTAGTACCATCAAATTGAATTTTCGTGCCCTGTATTCCTCGTCTTCTTCTCAAATGGGTTACATCCTTAATTGACGCGCCATTACCATAGCCATCAAATACAATATGAGCTATGCCATAGTGTTTTGTAACAAATTCCGTATAGTTTGAACATATTGTGTTAAATGATGAGCCACATGCCCACGGAATCCTCTGAACTAACGAACCACCATCTAGAACATACAGAACGTTGTCATCGGAAATACTGTCAACACCGCATACACCATGATCCCAAATAGCTTTGGCCAATACTGGCTTTTGTGCTTCTCGTAAAAGGCCTGATGAATCAAATAGTGAAGATGGACTTCCACAAAGCTCGTACATAAAAATCTCCTCAGTGTCATCTAATGCATTGTCTGCTACTGTTATGAGTCTTTGAAACAACAATTGTGAATCCACGTGAACTTCATCACCGTCTATTTTGATATTGTTTTTAGTACCAAGAGTTACCAATTGGTCTTTCCTTTTGAAGGAGTACTCACTGACTACTTTATTTTTCATGTTATTTATAATGTCCTGTCCAACTTCTTTTGCTTTGTAAGCATTTACATTCTCATCAGCTATAATCCCTGTTTCAATGTTTCTGAGATCTGTATCTTCAGTACTGGCAAATGGATTCCTCGCTGTCAAAAACTCTACTAATGTATCTCTATCTTTTCATCTCTACCGATTCGTGAGTGTGTTGTTTCCTTATGCTGCTCGCTTGTGTGCAATTCTTGTTCTGTGAAATTTTGCATTGCCATATTGATATCTGATGTAGCAGGCATAGCCATAAGCCATTGAGTTCTCTGTGTTTCCGACATGCCTCGACCTCGTGTGAGACCTCCCACAGACTTCACACTATGCATTAAAACCTGTTCAATAACCAGGTCTGTAGACAAGCCTGCCCAGAACCGATCGCTCCTGCGAACTACATGATACCCGTCGCAAAATGCCTTATGAACTTCTGGATATTTTTCTTCCAGTTCCATCATTTCCTGTAGGTAAATGTACCCGGATTTGAGATAGAGATTATGGCCAGCTGATGCCATGTATGGCAACATTTCATGCAAACTCTTGAGGTGCAATTTCCAATTCCCCATTCTTTCGGCCTTGATGAATGTTTTCAAAAGTTCCACCATGTCCATATACTGCAACCAGATCCTTGCGGTCTTATATTTCAGGAGTCTCACTTTAACTTGTTCATATCTGTTCATTAAATCTTTGAGATCACTGTCAGTGCATATATCATCTGGGACCTGTTTTTCCTCAACTATACTTTGAATAATACCTTTCACTTTTTCTGTCTGATGATCATCGTTTTGCATAACCACCTTTTCAAATAATACAGTTTGTAGAGCATCATCCACAAGAAAATGGCCCCTTATTGCTCTATTGATGGCTTTTCCATTTAGCATGTGGCTAACTGTGTTCTCAGCGTAAACTGTTCCAAGAAGTTCTTCTAAGCCGGTATTTTCCATTATTCTTCCAATGCATCCCAGGAAGCTCATTTCTGTATGGAACCCACCAAGTCTTAATATTACATCTTTGATATTGCTTGTTGGCGGCTCATTCTTCACTATGTTCAGTGCTTTCCAGTACAATGGTTGATCGAAGGTCAGGATAGGAATCCTGTTTACTTGCCTTGACTGATCAGCAACAAACTGCAAAGTTGAATATATACAAGACATATCACTTGCGCTCATGTCTATCATAGGCATATACATCACCGACGACTGTCCCGGAAACTCTCCCATTTGAAGCATTTGCATCATACCCGACCACCCAGGAGATCGAATTTTCAAGGGTTTTGCAATTTTTATTAGAAACTCAAGTTCTTTTGTCTTATTGTCAGAAGTATCCTGGCTCTGTAAATTGATTAACTCTTTGAATTTTAAATCTTCAATGTTATTGATTTTCTGACTGTAATAATGTATGCTTATCTTACCCACTTTAAGTATATCTTCTGGTGTTACATTTATTCGTGGAATAATGCGTTTCATTTCTAGTTTTGGTGTAATAGTAGCAATGATACCCATCCCATGGAAGGTATTTAATCCGTCTAATGTGCAAGTATTGTGATCAACGTTGTCAGCCACGTATTGGACAAACTCATTACCAGTACATTGTATAACTGTTCGATTAACTGCTGCAGCATTGGACTCGTACTTCAGAACCTCTTGGTACGAAGAACAAAAGCCTAAACTATTTAATGTGTCTACTAAAAGTTTAGAACCATATAAATGATGCATCTGCACACCAAGACCTATCTGCAGTGGGGCAATCACTCCCCTTGGAATAGAAGCTTGTACTATTGCCTGACCTATGGATGCTATTTTCTTTTGCCCTTGATGATTATCAATTATGTTTCTTAGAAATTGTTCTAAACTACTGGGTACATGTTTGAGGTTAGACTCTAGTGTCATTATCTCGCATCCTGCTGGATACACTTCTTTCGAATAATCCATAGATTTGATATCAGTACGAATCAGTTTAGCTGCTGTTTTTATTATGGCCTCTTTCTCAGATTCATTATCGTTCTTTCGTTCTCTTTTATAAAAAGAATGTAAAATTGAATGAGCCTTACTTTTAAAAGTAACAACATCATGCTTCCCATTTAATTCTGAAATTATTATCGCATCACCAAAGTATTCTATTATTTTCTTTTTCATATGTGTAGTGCTATATGCCTCGTCTTGGCATAGCTCAAACATTTTGTACACAAGGTCACATATAGTGATTTGATCATTTTCATGAGTTTCAAAGAATTTAGTCACTTCTTTAAATGCTTCTTCAACATTGTCCTTAATTGGTCTTCCTTTCTTTCTATTGTTTGAGTCTGAATACTGTGAAGGAACTTGGTACCCAGTTCTAAAATTACTGCTGCAAATTTGGTGATATCGAGCTTCCACAGCCGGCAGGTCTTGAGCATATTCAATTCGAGAAAGAACAGTATTACCCCATTCATCATTTCTATTTAGGCATACGTCTTTGACAGTTTTTTGAAACACAAGCGTTCTTACTGGGAAAACGTCATGCCCCCTTTTATATCTATCGTGCTTGGCTTCGTGTCCACAAAACAAACATTTACTTTCAAACAAAAATTTATTTTCTACAGATCTCCGTGTTTTGGGACTAGATATATTGTTAGTATCTTCAAAGGCAGGAACTTTCGTTTCTCTCAGTTGGTTTGGGTGACAATAAACACGCCTGCATTCCTCGTGAACTAACTGTCCTGGTGTAACTATTAAACCATCACCTACAATATAAACAATGCTAGCACTCATAAAATAGTAGAATCATTATATGAAATCATGTCTAATGGTTTATTATTATTTGAAATATGGAGCACAATAGTTGATGCAAACATACATTGACTTGCTTCAAGTACAAAAATATCATTGATTCATTAACAATGATTGCTCCTTTGGGAATGGTATTTAAATCACGATGTGGACAAATGATTGTATTAACATGCACAATTAGTATTTATTACACAAAAAGTCAAAGAAAAATAATACTTGCATACCTTTATTTCTACTTGCTGCTAGTAAACCATTACACCCCTTTGCTCCAAGTTTTGCTGTAGGACGATCATCTTTAACCATACAAATAACACAGGCTTCATCACTGAAACAGTAGAATAAAATGAATAATTGTCTAGTTTAGTATACTCTTTAATTTTGCACGGATGGTCTAATGTACAGACAAGAGCAAATCTATACCTACATGTTTATATAAAGTAGGGACACAAAACTACAAACTAAAAGTAAACCATTACCTCATGATTCCATTTAGCAAGTGTAGTACGTAAATCTATTGCCACTGATGTCCATGCTCTTTCTCTGCAATTTTAATAGTGGTTGGGTAGGTATCTGCAAAAAAAAAGAAAGAAATGTGTTTTTTATAATAAAAAACACTTTCTAGTTTACAAATTTAACGAAAATACGTACAAAAATTGCGAAAAATGAAAATTCCGAATTCCGTAATTTATGACCCATATCCGCTTCCGTACTTTTTTTTTTTTAACATGACCCGTGTACAAAATGTATTTTCCCAATTTTTTTTTTGAAAATGGCCATTAAACAATATACATAATGGGCGATAACACATAATTCAATATAATGTCGCATATTTTATACAGTATTTTAATAAATTGATCGGCCTGAGCAGTACCTTTTGAAGCATAAACGCGAAAACTCATTACATACTCGCAGATAGAGATCGCAGATAGAGATCGGAACAAACCGGGCTCAATAAGTTGCATTATATGACAAGGAAACACAATACTATTTTCGATAAGAACATTAAAAAACAAAAATAACACTTACTTGTCAAAGCCACGTCCAAAATCAGATCAGTTTCCATTTCTCCTTCTGTTATTGATAATCACAAAATGACGTCACATTGGAAATGACGTCACATAATAGTAAGTTTTTTTCTGTGATAGCTATCTTATCGTACTATTCATTCATCGGAAAAAACTTTCTGTTGGATTTAGTTGGACGTTGAAAATTACTATGACAGACCTACATGGCTTGTCAGCCAAGACGGTCAACATTTCATCTGTCTAGCCAGTTATAAAGGCTGTCACATCTATGATAGTAAAAAAATAATAATTAAATCAATAATTTATATATCTTAATTTCAGTGCAATTCCTCTGTATGCCACATATTTTCATGGCTTGTCAGCAAGTATCATTTCCTATAACCGTGCCTTTAAACACATAGCTCAAGGGAGACAACTACTATATTTTTTCTAGAATAGGTATTGCTCTAATTATTTCCCTTATTCCGCAGGTAATGATCACGTTCGTGTAACGGTGTATTTAAAGAGACCTAAAGTCCAGACTCTATTGTGCCCATCACGTCAGGTATACCTTGACGTGTTCGTTGGAGGACGGACTATAAACCTTAGAATTACACACACACACACACATTTAAAGAGACCAATTATCATATAAGACATCTTATCTATACACCCCATATTATCATGGAATGTCTGCCGATACAGTCAATATTGCATCTACCTAGCCAGTTATCAAGGTTGCCACCCTATGATATTTCAAGCATTTCTGTATATGCCTAATTTTAATCAGAATTATATCTATACACCACATATTATCATGGCTTGTCAGCCAAGACAGTTAACATTTCATCTGTCTAGCCAGTTATAAAGGCTGTCACACCTATGATAGTAAAAAAATAATAATTACATCAATAATTTATATATCTTAATTTCAGTGCAATTCCTCTGTATGCCACATATTTTCATGGCTTGTCGGCAAGTATCATTTCCTATAACCGTGCCTTTAAATACATAGCTCAAGGGAGACAACTACTATATTTTTTCTGGAATAGGTATTGCTCTAATTATTTCCCTTATTCCACTGGTAATGATCACGTTCGTGTAACGGTGTATTTAAAGAGAATAATTATCATATAAGACATCTTATCTATACACCCCATATTATCATGGAATGTCTGCCGATACAGTCAATATTGCATCTACCTAGCCAGTTATCAAGGTTGCCATCCTATGATATTTCAAGCATTTCTGTATATGCCTAATTTTAATCAGAATTATATCTATACACCACATATTATCATGGCTTGTCAGCCAAGACAGTTAACATTTCATCTGTCTAGCCAGTTATAAAGGCTGTCACACCTATGATAGTAAAAAAATAATAATTAAATCAATAATTTATATATCTTAATTTCAGTGCAATTCCTCTCTATGCCACATATTTTCATGGCTTGTCGGCAAGTATCATTTCCTATAACCGTGCCTTTAAATTACATAGCACAAGGGAGGCAACTAGTATATTTTTCTATGATAGCTAATGCTCTAATTATTTCCCTTATTTCACAGATTATGGTCACTGTATTTTTTAAGCTGATAGCTTCAAATTGAAAACTTTGTTACTATGCACCCCACATTATCATGAAATGTCAGCCAAACGAATCAGTATTTCATCTTTCTATACTTTTTCAAAGCCTTCCTGTATATGCAATCGAAATTCTGTCTATATTCCACATATTATCATGGCTTGTCAGCCAAGACAGTCAACATCTCATCTGTCTGGCCAGTTATAAAGGCTGCCACATCTATATCCTGTAATCCATGTTATCCCTTTAATATTGTAATCTTAAAGCTAACATTCTAAAATGCAAGTTTTCGTTACCAAACATTCCTACACCATTTTGACATGCAACATAACACTCTTTCACGGTTGGTAAGTCAAACCAATCTATGACGTTTTCAATAAATGTATCGCCTAACCATAACAATGGCCAAAAATTACCAGATTCCCATAAAGTTATAATCAATACACCCTTAGCTTGATCCGTTTTCATTTTCCTTAATACAGCTTGAAATAACTGGTAGTACAAATAAACCATATTTATCACCCCAATTTTCTGCAAATGCATCAACCCCTGTACATCTTTCATTCCAGTACCTGGAATAAAATACGGGCAATTTTGCATTATGACTAGATGCAAACCAATCTACTTCTAGCAGTCCCCACTTACATTTGATGCTTTCTAAAATTTCAGAAGAAATTCCTCAATCATCTTTGTCAATAATCTTAGACAAATAATCAGCCTTTTCATTCAACTCCCTTCGAATCCATTCCACATCTAGACCAATCGACTTCTCAACACAAAATGAGAAGATTTTCAGGGCAATGTCTTATAAGTCACCTTTCATGGAACCTTTTTTAACTATTATACTAGTGGCCTGACTATCAGTAACCATTTCACTTTGTTGCCACTGAGCATATGAACTAATGACATCAGTATTTTATAAACAGCTGTTAGTTCCCTCCATGGAGACGATTGTTTACATTCTTCACTGTTCCACATACCATAGGCAACCCCGTTAATAGTTTTCACTTCAAACCCCCAATAGCTTGAACAACTGACATCGCTATACACAACAACTGGCATCGCTATACACAACAACTAGCAGCTCTATACACAACAACTGGCAATGCTATACACAACAACTGGCATCGCTATACACAACAACTGGCAATGCCATACACAACAACTGGCATCGCTATACACAACAACTGGCATCGCTGTACACAACAACTGGCATCGCTATACACAACAACTGGCATTGCTATACAAAGTTAAGACGAGGACACGTAAAGGCATTCTGATTGGCGGATCAATAAAAATAAGCTTCTTATAAACAGTTCTGATAACGACTCGCTAATTTTAGAGCACCTTTTTGTACCCATCAATGGAGTTAAAAATGTCAGTGGATACATGATAATTTTACAAATGTATTTCTTCAAAGTGCTTTATAAAAAGGTGATAATGAAAAAGTTCAATTTGCTAGGTGTAAAATTATGTTTTTTTAACCCTTTACAATGTTTTCCTGCCATACAGCGGTGCCATTTCAGGATAGAACTGTTGTCATATATAGATTATATACAGCCACTCCTGGAGAGGGTCGAGGGAATTGGGGACCACCCTGCTCTTTTGCTCAGCTTTTAACATGGCCGGAGGATAGCTCCAGTACATGGGAATCCCCAGAGGATAGCTACAGTACATGGAAATCCCCGGAGGATAGCTCCAGTACATGCGCATCCCCAGATAACATGTCCGGAGGATAGCATCAGTACATGGGAATCCCCGGAGCATAGCTCCAGTAGATGCACATCCCCGGAGGATAGCTCCAGTACATGGGAATCCCCGGAGGATAACTCAAGTACATGGGAATCCCCAGGATAGCTCCAGTACATGGGAATCGCCGGAGGATAGCTCCAGTACATGGGCATCCCCATAGGATAGCTCCAGTACATGGGAATCCCCAGATAACATGTCCGGATAGCTCCAGTACATGGGAATCTCCGGATGATAACATCCCTTTCTGACAAAAAAAGCAAATTAAAAGGATTAAGTGATTTGCTTAAGATCAAACTTACTTTGTTCCAAACTCACATTGAGATTGCATGCTGCCACTATATTGTGTGGTGCAATGTTACACGCTGCCACTATATTGTGTGGTGCAATGTTCCAAACTCACATTGAGGCTGCATGCTGCCACTATATTGTGTGGTGCAATGTTCCAAACTCACATTGAGGCTGCATGCTGCCACTATATTGTGTGGTGCAGTGTTCCAAACTCACATTGAGGCTGCATGCTGCCACTATATTGTGTGGTGCAATGTTCCAAACTCATGTTGAGACAGCACACTGCCACTATATTGTGTTGTGCAGTGTTCCAAACTCACGTTGAGGCAGCACACTGCCACTATATTGTGTGGTGCAGTGTTCCAAACTCACATTGAGGCTGCATGCTGCCACTATATTGTGTGGTGCAATGTTCCAAACTCACATTGAGGCTGCATGCTGCCACTATATTGTGTGGTGCTGTGTTCCAAACTCACGTTGAGGCAGCACACTGCCACTATATTGTGTGGTGCAGTGTTCCAAACTCACATTGAGGCTGCATGCTGCCACTATATTGTGTGGTGCAATGTTCCAAACTCACATTGAGGCTGCATGCTGCCACTATATTGTGTGGTGCTGTGTTCCAAACTCACGTTGAGGCAGCACACTGCCACTATATTGTGTGGTGCAGTGTTCCAAACTCACGTTGAGGCAGCACACTGCCACTATATTGTGTGGTGCAGTGTTCCAAACTCACATTGAGGCAGCACACTGCCACTATATTGTGTGGTGCAATGTTCCAAACTCACGTTGAGGCAGCACACTGCCACTATATTGTGTGGTGCAGTGTTCCAAACTCACATTGAGGCAGCACACTGCCACTATATTGTGTGGTGCAGTGTTCCAAACTCACGTTGAGGCAGCACACTGCCACTATATTGTGTGGTGCAGTGTTCCAAACTCACATTGAGGCAGCACACTGCCACTATATTGTGTGGTGCTGTGTTCCAAACTCACATTGAGGCAGCACACTGCCACTATATTGTGTGGTGCAGTGTTCCAAACTCACATTGAGGCAGCACACTGCCACTATATTGTGTGGTGCAGTGTTCCAAACTCACGTTGAGGCAGCACACTGCCACTATATTGTGTGGTGCAGTGTTTCAAACTCACGTTGAGGCAGCACACTGCCACTATATTGTGTGGTGCAGTGTTCCAAACTCACATTGAGGCAGCACACTGCCACTATATTGTGTGGTGCAATGTTCCAAACTCACATTGAGGCAGCACACTGCCACTATATTGTGTGGTGCAATGTTCCAAACTCGCATTGAGACTGCGTGCTGCCACTAAGCGAAAAAATGTTGGAACTTGTGACTGATCTCCAAAGTTGCCATTTTGCATTATGTTCAATGGACTGATTACTGAAATGTGAATGTGACCTTGACCCTCCAGGCAAAGGGCAGATAATTAGGTAATTTATAGTAACCAGTGATTCAAACCCAGTGCATTTATGTGCATTGTCACATTCAATTCATGTTGGTTATAACTTATAAGCTCAAATTTTGTTTACTTTTAGTTCTGTTTCCTTTAGCCTCGGTTACCCAGCCCGCTTCTGATTTCTTCTTCGCTAGGCTGTGCTATGCGGATTCAGAACCAGGGCCTGGGGAAAAAATGACGTTTGAAATCATCCCTCACGTTGGGGCAATTTTGGCGAGACTGAGAGATTCTATGAGACTATCAAAATACATATTTTCAAGTTAATTTAGTAATAATTTCTTATTTTTAACTTATGAGAAGCAGCAGGTGACGTCAGAAAATTGGGGCGTCCGTGGCCGAGTGGTTAACGTTTCTGACTTGGAATCACTTGCCCCTCACCGCCGTAGGTTCGATCCTCCAGGGGCCTAGGAATCTTTATGTGAGGAAGCTATCCAGCTGGCTTGCGGAACGTCGTTTTTTCTACCCAGGTGCCTGCCCATGCACGAAAATTGCCCGGAGGGTCATCCTCCACCAATGGAAGCTGGAAAGTTGCCATATGACCATAGCTGTTGGTGCGACTATAAAATCCAATTCAATCAATCAACAGGTGCATCAACAATTGACGGTGTACGTTTATTTACAACATGACGTCACGCAAACATTGAATTGACTTATGTGCGTGAAAAAAAACGCGCGAATAAATTGGACTATTCGATAGTGGGCGTTTAAATTGGCCTAATCTGCCCAGACCGATATCTACAAGTAAGACAAATGAATGATACGGTCTTGGCAGGCTGAGACTATGTTTCCTTCAGCTCAGCCAAATGTTTGTGTTGTAACTCTGCATGTGTTGCACCTATTATCCATATCTAATTGGTATCTATGCATTACATGGTCTCGCCTTAATTCTGAAAGCTTATATTAGCAGGATAACGGATATTTCCACAATAAAACACAATCGAAAAACATTTTTTACTGAAAAAATGTGATGACCTGTTTAAAATTACCTTTTAATTTTACAATATGCAAACTTTTTAAGCTGAGATTAAGGTCTTATTTCATACCCCAGCCAACCCCGTTATCGCTTCTTGGAGAAGGGGTTGGATGGGGTATGAAAGTTAATATTCGGACCACGTAATGATCATCCAAAGTAACTATCATTATCAAATCGTAAAACCAGTTTTAAGATTGGTATCTATGGTTATCGACTGTAAGGTCATTATTGTATCTTTGATTATTGAGCAATAATGTATGTTTATCATTCGATAATCCCTATTTATAAAAAAAAAAAAACCTGTAAAAAACGATTTACGATTAGATAATAATAAATATGGATTTGCTAATGATAGTTACTTTCGATAATCATAGATACCAATTTGATAATGACAGTATCTCAAAATCTGTATTATTGAATGATAATGTATGTTTATCGAGTTCAAAACAGTTTTGAGAATTAAATTTGGTTTTAAGATTCTTAAACTGGTTTTGAGACTAACAACCGTTTTTTCATCATTAAGTAGGGATTATCAAGGGATTATGTAGGTGTATCGAGGGATAATGTAGGTGCATCGAGCTAAAACCTTTCTTTCAGATTCTTGAGACTTAAAAACTACTTTTATTTTTTGAACAAATAATGTGCCATAATCTTACATCAAAACATTTTTAGGTCGACTTTTTCGAAGAAAAAAAAAGGAGCAGTTGTCTTCACTTGATCTTCATCTACGTTTGCATCATTGTCTGTGTTCAGTTAATGTTTTGTTTGTAAGCTTGTATCTCCGAAACTACTTTTAAGTAATGGATTGACATTTTACACATGTATTCAGCCTCATAAGACAACATCATACAGCCAGGTTTTACAACTCATGCTTTTATTTTAACAAAATCATGGCCCCTTTTACATTGGGAAAATTTGAATAAAGTTTTGTATGCAAGCTTATCTCAGAAACTACATAATGGATTAAAACTACACATATGTATTTGGCATCATAAGACAGCAGCATAGGTTCTACAACTCACGCTTTTATGGTAACCAAATTTTGGCCGCTTTTATATTTAGAACAATTTGGTTAGGTTGTGTGTAAGCTTGTCAACTTAGTCTACACTCATGAATCTTTCTAGGTGCCTGGTCCTAGGTGAGAGGAGGAACCCTATTGTTTTTGGAGTAGTTGAAAGGTCAAGGTCAGCATGAACTTACATGGAAATACGCATTCATGCTGGACAATAGCTTAGAATTTACATAGCAACTGAGCTCATGAAACTTCATGGGTACATTGTCCTAGGTAAGAAGAGAACCAGAGGTACATTGCCTCGATAGGAGAAGGTAACCTATTGTTTCGGGGTCAGTAGGTCAAAAGTCAAGGTCACAGTCACAATGATCTTATATGGAAATGTGCATTCCGGAAAATAACTTCGAAACCATAACACCTACACTCATGAAACTCCATAGGTACATTGCCCTAGGTGGGTTTTGGGGTCAGTAGGTCACCATGGTCTTACATGAAAATTCACATTAATTTTTGCAGAATAACTTCATAACATTCGCATTCATGAAACTTCGTAAGTGCATTGCCATTGTTGAAAGGAAGAATGTTAATTTTTGGGGGTCAGAAAGTTAAAGGTCAAGATCACCAAACCCTTTTAAAGTATAATACCCACCATCATGAAGCATTTTTTGTTAGAAGGTCAAAGGTCAAAGTTATATTGACCTCACACCTAGAAAACGCTTTTAACATAACCATCATAAACCAACAAGAGTGATTGGTATAAGCCATAGGCTTGTTTCACAATCGGTGTAAAATAAACAGGTTTAACCTAAACTAACATAATAACCTTAAGGGAACAGGCGTATAATGCCCTGTTAGGTGGTGCTCTTGTTTAAATCAAAAAATGTCATTATATCTCAGAATCCCTTTAATGAAACATCACACATGCATTCACTTTCTTATGGAGAACTCAAGACACAAGTGCCTTAATTCTGTTAGGCAATTAAGCAGAATTATGGTTTTCACTTATAGTTCTTGAGCTGGCTGTAGACCCCACTCACCCCGTAAGGGGAATTTTGTAGGGTATGATTTTCTGAAAGAACCTACATTAAGAATCAAAATGAGACATTTGTGCCATCTGAGCATTGGGGCTTTAATGAGTTTTGGGGGGAAACACAGCGTTTTTAGATCGCCGAAATCTGGAATTATTTTTTAGAAAAAGAATGGAATATATTAGAACCAATTTGAATTGATGGAATCTTTCTCGGAAAGCATCTCTACATGTCCCACCATATAATTTATGGATTTGATACTTAAATATTGAGATTTTGAATAAAAATGTTAAAAAATTGAATAAAATTGCTGATTTCTGTAATACATTGGGGATATTTAACTTAAAATTAGTTCTGCAAACACAGTACAGACACACTTTAAGCACGGGTAGAGTGGGTTATTCTATTTCTATAATCCTTTGAAGTTAATGCAAGTAGCGACACCCTCTCTTTTGATATCAAATAGCAACACATATAATGTCATCATCATCGTCATCATCATCATCGTCATCATCATCAACAGTCATAACTAATCAATTCATTATTGTCAACAATCAAGGGTGTCTACATTTCCCATACCAGTATTGTCATCCTGACTTGCTTATTTTAACTCAAACACTTTTATTTCTGAGCCCATATTATTACTGATTAAGATTTTATTTCCCCTCTCACAGTAGGCAATAGCGTGTGGTTTAGACACTTCCCCCTTGTATAGAACCTTTACCTTGGTAAAGTCCTGTGATAACTGGAGGATATTGTCACTCCCACACAGGTACACCCTCCCACTCATGTCCACAGTCAGTCCTCCGGGTAAGTCATTATATCTGCAGGTGGCCTTGACCACACCCTCTAGTGTCAGACTGGTTACTGTGTTGTACCCCCCGTGTGATACATAGAGGGTGGTGTGGTCCAGACTAATGGCAAGATACTGTAGTTGACTGTATATAGCACCTGTACATAGACACTTGATTACGACTCCATTCATGTCTAATAACAGAAGTTGACTTCTAGGCCAACTACCTACTGTAACAATTAGTTTGCCCTGACTGTGAACTAATCCATGACAGAACCCTTCAGTTACAATGTGACGTCCAAGACGACCTGATACTGACATAAACTGAATTTTCCCCTCAGCAGGAATGGTGACGGCAATTTCATCTCTCCCCACCTCGGCTATTCTCCTTGGTCCTGCAGACAATTGGACATAGGAAACTGTCTTATAGTTTTGATCCAGTATTTTGATAGACTTGTTGCCATTATCAGCCAGTGCTAGTCTGCCATCTGAGAGAATTTTTATTCCAGTAATGTCACTTTTTTTTTTATCTTGAGGAGATGCAATATTAATACTGGTGTTATTTTGATTTATCATTTCTGCTGCTAGGCGTGTTGCACACATGTTAGGGCTTGTTTGTGTATTTGATGGTGATGTTCCAACACTTTGAAAGTTTGAGGCATTGGTTGAGGATTCATCGTTGGTTGAGGATTCATCGTTGGTTGAGGATTCATCGTTGGTTGAGGATTTATCGTTGGTTGAGGATTTATCGTCAGTTTTGTTCTGTGAGGATTGAAGATCTTCTGATGAAGTCTCTACATCCTGACTTGCTGATAAATTCTTCTTGCATTCTTCCTTAATAACAATTTGCCCTAATGTCTTTAATGTTTTCATCATATTTACTGCCATCTCATTGGGTATGAACTCAAACTGATCAAACTTCAAATTATGTTTGGCCTGTTGTAGCTTCTCATCATTTACTGAGATTTCTTTTTCTGCTTGTTTTAATGTCACGAATAGTTGATTCTCTCTTTTGGTGTCGACCTTTTGTTCGATGTCAGAGGTCAAACACTCAAGGTCATCTGCTACTGTGTCACATGTCTCAGAAACAGAGTTCATTCTCTTTTCATTCTCATTCCTTTTTTGTTCTATTTCTTCTTCAAGCATTTTTTCCATTTCGTCAAAGAATGTTCTGATTTCCTTCCTGAAAGCTTTTACAGCATGGTTTGCGTCTTCGGATACTTCATGAATGGATTCAGTGTTTACTTTGACTTCTTTTGCTATTTCTACAGTTTCAGATTTCATACTTTCAATCTTATTTCTTATTTTATGACATTGTGCGGAATCTGCGGTTCCCATGGAAACATCTGGTATATACAACACTGCATCATCACAGCTTCGATGACCAGTTGTCATGCATGGACCACACCCCAGCTGGTCATGTTGTATACAGTAGTATTCTATTATCTTACCCTTATGTATTTTGCATGGCTCAGTACATTCATCCTTTGGTTTAAAATTCTGAACTTCTTTCGGCATTTCTGACTTGTCTAAAAGTTTATGATGTCTCATAGGTCTAGGTGTCAGATGACTATCATAACACACCTCGCATAAGTATTCCTCACAGTCGGTACAATATCCGTGGGCGGGTAAATGGCTACCATGATCTTCCTTACAAGGCTGACACACAAACTCAAACTGTTCCTGAGATCTTTCAACCTTCCTGCCTGGTACCTCCATTGTTAAATCTTTATTTATTTATTTTAAATTCAAAATGTGAATTATTTGTATTTGATTTTGAAGCTTTCATTTTACACTATTTGCCAACACAAACTGTCCTGTAAACAGGTAAATCCACATTTGTAGTTAATTTAATATCTACCATTTTGTGGCTTTGTTTTACTGCCTAATACTTCTATTATTGCTATTTCTGCTTTTCCAAACTGACTGTATTATTAAGAGTTTATCTTGTTAAAATTAAATCTTCACAACTTTAATATTTATATCTTTTACGGATCAACTTCCTGCTTCTGGAATGGACGTGTTTCGGCAAGGTGTATGTTGTACAATTTTTACTTGAGTGTTATATGCTTGTAGGTTTATCACCACCAATTATATATAAACCCCACCCTTACAAACCTATTACAAATAAATGCATCACCATTAATCTGGTGATTGAAATAAGTAAAAAAAGAATTGTTTATAAACCTCTGAGGTGAAATCGAATGTAGTTCCTATAATAAAATGTAATCCGTCCTTATGATGGAAATGGGCATTATAAGTAGGGGAAAATAACCCATTTCTGTGAATATTGATATGCTTGACTGGATCCATTTTCTAAATTTGGAATCAAGGCATTGTGAACAGCTATCAATGAAAACCTTTGACCTATTTAGTAAACAAACAAGAACTTTCTTACATGTCTCACCTTTTCTGGTGATTTTTCAAGTGGAATATTAGTTTATATGAAAATTACACTGCCACATTATCCATACTTGAGTAGAAGTTGCAGGAAATCATTAATATGTGACATTTTAACACTGGTGTCAATGGGTGAAATAATTGGTGGTTTCATATCCCATGTTATTGGTTTATTTGTTCTAGATAAGTATTGGTGGGTGTTATGAATACTCCAGGGTTTGCCTGTAATATTATACGCTTATTTGTGCAAGATAAGGTATCATTGGGTGCTACCTGAGTGTTAAAGATATTTTATCAAAAGAGGTTATGACCCTATCATTTTTCAACGTACTACCAGGGTTTGACACTAACTTTTTTCCCCAAGTAGTCCGCAGGAATACCAACTTTCAAATCAAGTAGTCCTGCACAGATTTTGGTAGTCCGGCTAGTTTTCAAAATATAAACCTCAAAATAAAGGGATTTAAACTAAACAAAATATAAGTAACGAAGGAAACATTAGACATAAACGAAAAACACTCCAAAAAGACGGATTTTATCTCAGTATTGATTAATTTCATAAGTCGCACATCTGCCTGTTGACCTTACTCTGCAAGTCTTTTAAAGTCAGGATCTAAATCTTCCTATCATTCCAAACAGCCTGTAACAACTTAAAATGCTCACAGACACACCTTAGTCTTTACATTTTATTTTATGGTTTTCATCATAATACATGGATGAGCCATTTAATTGAAACACCATTTTCTTTTAGGTCAGATACAGTAACCACTATTGTTTTTGGGTGTCTGATTGGTTGAAAAAAGTATAGGGTCTGTTAGGGCATATAGTCAGATTGTAAGAGAGATTCTGATTAGAATAAATTACCAAAATCATAACAAATCCCCATAAAACATCAGAATATTAAATTTTCAGCATAAAACAGGTTCATTTAGGATATTTTGATTGAAATTTGCAAATTTATTGATAAAATTGTTCTGAGGGTATATGTACAAAAAGTAAAAAAATAAATAAAGTACAATTTATTTACAGCTATTCTAGGGTGACACCTTCAGTGAAGTATTAGAGGCTGAAAGCATTACATTATTTCCAATTTGCTGATCATTTTTGAGTTTATATAAGATATTTTTTTAAGAAAAGTTAGTTTTTTTTTCAGCCAGTCTTATTTAGAAACAGGGATTGAAGGCCAAAAGGCTATAATGTAGGCCTATGCAGGGCTACCATAATACAATTAAGAAAAAGCCTGAGATATTTTGGAAATTCTGAATTTGAGCGCGAAGCGAACATTTCAAAATCAACACTTTTCAAAATCGATTGACAAAAAAGAAAATTGCAATGCGTATACAACATATTACATTCTGTTGTATTTTATTCATACTTTTCCATTACCCAGATGTTGAGCTTTCACCTTATTTTCAGTAGGTCGTACAATTTGTGTTACTCGGTTTTTATCCTTAGGTTCAATTCATAATTTTGCATTTGAGAGATGTTGAGACTTGATTTTATTTTCCGTAGGTGATAAAATGTGTTTTACTCAGTTTTTATCCTTAGGTTCTAAAGTAAAATAATAATCTTTGACAGAGTAATTTTCAAGATTTTGATTTTAAAAGATACACATATTGAATCAATTTGCATGAATGTGCAAGAAATATGCAGGGTTTTAAAAGAATCACACTGTGGATACCTTCATTTTAACAGTAAACTTGGTTGAACATCAAGGATGAAGACCGAGTTTATAACAAAACAGAATGTATTGGTTATGTCTTATTTCTGGTCACTGATTGGTCAGTTTTTTTGATGATGCTCTATCAAAATTATTAATAGTGAAGTAAAAATCTTTCTCAGAGCATAAAGATACCAATTTTTAAGATTAAATTTTAAAACTGATACATATGTCATATTAATATTCATATACATGTATATGCAGGATTTTAAAAGAATCACACATAAATACTTTTAAGTTTTACAGTAAAATTTGTTAAACATCTAGGATAAAGACCTCGTCTATCACCTACCAAAAAAAGTCAGTCTACTTAGATGATGCTTTAGCAAAATTATGAATAAGTTGTTTTATCGGAAAGAATTTATAAAGCTTATTACTTGGATACACATCTAATCTGTCAGGATTTTGTTATGTTATTTACAGTGTTATATTTTGTCCGGTCATATTATGTCGATCTGGCATAATAAAGATTAAAGGGGTTGATGCACTATTTTTAAACAAGGTTTATTTAAAAGGGCTCTGAAAAACTTGAAAAAAAGCTGAAAGAATTATCAAAATGCCATGAAAAACAAAGGAGATATGACCTATTGAAAATTTACAAAGAACATTCATGGAGGCGGCCATCTTGGAACGATGACGTCATCGCGCCTTTTTTATCATATATTGCATATTGACAAAATATACTTTAAAGCAAAGAAAAT
Source organism: Cyrtodaria siliqua (assembly GCA_037043455.1). Lineage (NCBI taxonomy): Eukaryota > Metazoa > Mollusca > Bivalvia > Adapedonta > Hiatellidae > Cyrtodaria > Cyrtodaria siliqua. Next base: position 94,782 of record JAWPHD010004117.1, read on the forward strand.
CACTGCAAATTTATCAAGTTGGTTTGAATACATGGTTACCTAATTTATGAATACCTAGGACCAACTATCGCTTGGTTAGGAGACTACTTACACGATTAAGGGAGTTTTATACGTTCATATGTCTGAAAACAAACAAAGGTAAATTATGTGTCCGTTTACTGCACAATTTATGAAACTTCAATGATACTTCATTCGGAAGCAGTTTATTTGCCTACGTGCGCAATAGAAAGGCACTCGCTAATCTATTATTTTATTACCATGAGTATGAGTTTTGATTGCAAAAAAGGTTTTCATCCAATATAGCTTCGTATCATAAATCTGTTTAAGGTAGATGTATATGAAAACACTTTAAAATGATTTATACACTAGTAATGTTGATATTAGATATCGGGACAAATGCTTTCTGTCTGAACCATTGCCCAAATATGGGTGAAGTATGAATAAGATGCATAATGCTACAAAAAATCCTAAACCGAAATTATATATATATATAAGGGCAACATAGCTATATGTATAAAAATTTCCCAAAACAAGACATAAATATGTAAAAAAATAAAATAACAAACATTTGTTTCGAGTGGGTTGGAGGGTGGGGGTATTTTTATGTATACGCTGTAGCCAGTTACTGAGTTAGTATTTCGTCTCCTTCAAGCCCTGTGTAACCATGTACCCAAAACTAATGTGCCCCAAATCTATTAATATTATTAGTTGAACCCACTTGTACCAAGTTTGTACCTGGTGTATCCCTGTGTAACCATGTACCCAAAACTAATGTGCCCCAAATCTATTAATATTATTAGTTGAACCCACTTGTATCCAGTTTGTACCTGGTGTAGCCCTGTGTAACCATTTATCCAAAACTAAGGTATGTCCTAAAACAATATATATATAACATATATATATTAATTATTAATGGAAACATGTCCAATACTTTTATATCCAATGTAACCAGTTGTGCCTGGGTACAAAATCAAAGTACCGAAGGTACTGAGAGCATGGTGAACTATGATTTGTGCATCCATGTAATGGAAGGTTTCTTTCCAATCACGCATGACATGGATGGACTGAAAATGTTCTTAATAACAATACATCATTGCATGTAATGATACATCAATGCATTGTTTAATGTATCTGGAACTAAGGCGATTAAAACAAGATAAGGTAAGGTATATACAGGAATAAAGAAGGGAACAAAAAGAATGATTGGTTATAATGAAAATTAATCTACGAAACGCTTCATCATCTTCACAGGTGTTAAAGTGTATCAAAAAACATCACCAGTCATCACCTATCAAAGTTTGAGTCATTAGAAATGAATATAGCGTCAAAAAGGTCAGACAGCTAATTTTGCCAATTGAAGGGGAGGTAATTCATAGACCCTTTGACCAACATAGCTGAATTAAAATAGGAAACAACCTTGCATTGATATCGACCTACTATGAAAGTATGATTAAAATCAAATGAACATGAGTGTAGTCAGTAGTCAGAGTATAGCTGAAAGACAGCAATATCCCCCGCTGCACAAAGATTTATAATATACAAATTTAAACATGGAATGTCACTGTAAAATGACAAATTCTCCCTGAAGCTTCCGTGTTCCAAAAAGTGTTACCTTCAACTAAAAGAACATATGTATTAAATACAATTTGTAGTAGAGACATACAGACTACACATATACAAAACATAACTTATAAATCTTTGTGCTCATTTGATTTTAATCTCACAACTCGGAGTATCCCTGGTCTCGGGATACCGTTGTTATTGATTCTCACAACTCGGAATACCACTGGTCTCGGGATACTGTTGTAGTTCATTCTCACAACTCACAACTCTGAGTACCACTGTTCTCGGGATACCGTTGTGATTTAATCTCACAACTCGGAGTGAACATGATGTTCATACACAATTATTTCATTGTTATATTTTTCAACCATGTATGTGAACGCTACCGAGAATTTCACGATTCATTTCACTAATTGTATTTTTTTTAAGTCGGCAAATCGTTTGTTGACAATAATCACCAAAGTCACGGTAAATTTCGTTTACTACCTTAGGCCTAAACAAAAAGTATTTTGTTTCCTGTCACCCAACCGAATCGCCGTTTTTACCCTCGACACAACAACTTTTACCCCTTCATTTTTGTGTTGCTTTGTTGTGTTTTGGCCTTAACAGAATATAATTCAATCAGTTTTGCATGTAATTTGAAAATTGTAATAAAAGGTAACATATTTGTGTTTAGATCTACTCTTGGTGTTATGTATATCTCTCAATGCTACAGTCATACGTTCGAGTCTCGCTTGTTACGCGTTTGCACATTGAATAATGTTTGACAGCTACTCACTAACGCGTGGCAGGACTGTGGTTCTACGAGTTTGTTTCAAAACAGATGAGGTCTACCTCTACCAAATTGACTAAAAATCTTTTAAAAAATCCCCCTACTCTCCACACATACACACACACACACACACAATTTGTTTTCCGACTTAAGTCTAAAAGGGAGTACATCAGGCCTTGTATGGGGGTCTAGAGGTGTCCGATTTAAAATTGACAAATATTAATATTTTATTCTACATGACCAAAACATAATGAGCCTATACAATCTTTTATTTGCAAAGAAATTCATTCTGCACAGTAATACGTGCTGTCCTAGGTGACGCACCAGGGGTAATTTTAGCATATTATGTGCGAGTCCACCCTAGCTATATGGTGTTCTGAAACTTTAGACATTAACAAAATGGTTCTAGCTTCACATTTTGATTGATAGTGTTTTCTATCGTGAACTGGAACAATTTTATAATTTAAGCTGTTTCTAGAAAACACAGAATGTACCCCTTTTAAGACCATTGGGCTTGAATTAAACAAACTTGTTTGCATTAAAAAATATATATAATTAGAATAAAAAAAACTGGGTTCTGCTCAGATTCGAACCCATCCCGCTCGCTTTATAATCCATAATTTTATGGACTGCCGCTCTCCCGACTGAGCTAATAATCCTTTACAAATTTTGATGATCTATATGGTATTTATTCTAAAACTGCAGTGTCCGAATTGACCCGGTCTATACCCCAATCAGATCTTGTTGATCGCCGACACGATCGGCACACGTATTCAGGATTCTTTTACGACCGAAACAGTTATTTTAACTTCATAGCAAGGGAGGTAAAGACTTCAGAATATTACACAGCGTACTTCAAAATAAGCTGAAATCTTATTCCGGAGAATAGGCAGCAACAACTTTTTACAAAGGATAGTACCTTATGCGATAACCATTACTGACCAAACCTATTAAATATTATATGAAGACTATAAAGGCATGTATATTTCTTAAATATATAAATCCAAGAAAGATGGATGATATTATGCGTTTGATGGTGTTGCAACAAGAGAAATAAATTATAAAATTAACTGGTTACAAATCTCAATCACTATCCTAGGAGAACAATACAGCGTATGAATATATTTTACGCAAGATCACGTGATGATCATGTGATGTTGATGATTGATCTATTTATAGAACGCACAGCTAAACGATGAAACAATAGATGAAATAGCTATATAAATAATATATAACTTAAACAATGTATCGAGGAAATTATTTGAAATTTCTAAATGACATTACCTTATTTGTATCCGCACTAGAAAAGAAGAAACACCTGTTAAAATATGGGTCTTCTTTTTTAGGCAATGCGTCGATTCATCAGTAAGGCTGTAGTTAGGATTCGTGAAAAAACACGGTAACTATAGCTTGGTGAACAAGTTCACCATGCTAAAAATTCATTTGTGAAGGGCTAATTTTTTTGTATCCAAAGTAACCATTTGTGCCTGGGTACAATGAACTCCTGAAAAATGTTGGGCTATTTGTTTTGTATCCAATGTAAGCAGTTGTGCCTGGGTACAAAAAATGATCTCGTGAAAAATGTTGGGCTAATTATTTTGTTTTGTTTTTAGCTCGACTGATCAGAGATCAGCAGAGCTTATGCCGTGGTGCGGTGTCCGTCGTCCGTCCGTCCGTCTGTCTGTCCATCTGTCCGTCTGTCCGTAAACTTTTATTTCTAGCGACAACTCCTCTGAAACTACTGGATGGATATTCATGAAACTTTACAGAATTTTTGCCCATAAAGTCTAGTTGATCCTAGCAAAAATTCATGTTGATGTGAAATCCAAGATGGCCACCAAAGCTAAAAATAGAGTTTTAAAATACAAGTTTGTAGCGACTACTTCTTGAAAACTATAAGTGATATTGATATGGGTCTTTTCTTATATGATCAGCATGACATGATGTTGATCCTTGTCAAAAATCGTTGTGATTCAACGTTAAACATGGCTGCCAGCGGCCATCTTTGTTTACATAGAGTTATATAGTAAAAACTTGTAGCGACTACTCCTCTGAAACTACTTGGCGGATTGTCATGAAACTTTACAGGAATGTTGCTCTTGATGTCTAATTGATCTTAGCAAAATTTCAGATCTGTCAGAAATTCAAGATGGCCGTCACAGCTAAAAATAGATTTTTAAAAAATAAGTTTGTAGCGACTACTTCTTGAAAACTATAAGTGATATTGATATGGGACTTTTTCTAAAATGATCAGCATGACATGATGTTGATCCTTGTTGAAAATTATTTTGATTCGACGTTAAACATGGCTGCCAGTGGCCATCTTTGGTTACATAGAGTTATATAGTAAAACTTGGTAGCGACTACTCCTCTGAAACTACTTGACGGATGTTCATGAAACTTCACAGGAATGTTGCTCTTGATGTCTAGTTGATCCTAGAAAAATTTCAGGTCGGCCGGAAATTCAAGATGGCCGCCACAGCTAAAAATAGATTTAAAATAAATAAGTTTGTAGCGACTACTTCTTCAAAACTATAAGAGATATTGATATGGGACTTTTTCTAAAATGATCAGTATGACATGATGTTGGTCCTTGTCGAAAATCATTTTGATTTGACGTTAAACATGGCTGCCAGCGGCCATCTTTGTTTACATAGAGTTATATAATGAAAACTTGTAGCGACTACTCCTCTGAAACTACTTGACGGATTTTCATGAAACTTCACAGGAATGTTGCTCTTAATGTCTAATTGATCCTAGCAAAATTTCAGGTCGGCCAGAAATTCAAGATGGCCGCCACGTTTAAAAATAGATTTTCAAAAAACAAGTCTGTAGCGACTACTTCCTGAAATCAAAATCAATCAGTAGAGCTTCACGGTCATTGACCTCTTGTTTTGTATCCAATGTAACCAGTTGTGCCTGTGTACAAAAAATGAACTGTGTAAAAAAAAAATGTAGTTTTTGGCCATATATGATATATCCTAAAAACACAATTGTTTCCATAGGGTATGTTATTTTTTACCGGATACTGGGTACAAGCTTTATTGTAACCAGTTGTGCCTGGGTACAAAAAAATGAACTAAATGAAAAAAAAATGTAGTTTTGGGCCATATATGCCATTTATGTTTCTTTGCAAATATTCAATAGGTCATATCTCCTGTATTTTTCATGGCATTTTGATAATTCTTTAAAATAAACCTGTTTAAAAACAGTGCATCAACCCCTTTAACATGTAATATCTTATTTTCTATACGTGTGTATAAAAATGAATATGCTGGATATTCATAGTCTCTTGTAATTTAATTGTTGAATCCTGGTATTTGTTCACAGATTAGTATGTACAATGATTTATCCATTATTTTTTATGTCTGTGTTTTAATGACGAGATTTAAAAAAACACTTCAACTGCAATATACAAGTGACTGAAAATGTAACACAGTGGCCGAAATGTAACACTACCACATTAAAAGCAGACAACTTTAAAAACACTATAAAAAGCAAGTGAAATATCAATTTCCTGTTTATCACATACAGAACTCGAATTACATAAGACGCCGCGGGCAATTTGGACTAACTTATTGGTGTACACACCAATTAGTTGATATCAGCTGACCACACGCAGTCGCGTATTGGGCACACGTGTTGGTATTTTTGTTAATAATTGGGTACTAATAAAATGTATGACTCTTTTTTTTTGTTGAAAAAGCCGGCAATTTTAAAAGAAAAGCCGGTAAGCTGGTTATCTAATCAAAAAGCCGGTAATTACCGGCGCAAAGCCTGACAAATGGCAGGCCTGCCTATGGGAAATGCAGTAGTGGTATATGACCATTTCAGTCGAACGATTCGTCCCGTCTTTATTATTTTTATAAAATTCTGAGATTCACCAACTGCTCTGAGATGATTTTTAATTGCAAAATTAATGCCTTATTTAAATTAGAAAGCTCTCTCAGGGATATAGACTGTTTCAAAACAGGGTTTTTGGAAATATTTTTAAAATCCATTTTCCCAGCCTCGCAAGTGAGGTTTTGGGCAGGGCAATTGCCCTTTGAAAATACACTTGCCCCAAATTTAAGTCCACTTGGTCTTATTTTTGAATAGTTATGCAGTAGTGTAAGGCCTGTACATGGACATCAATGAAATATATTCAGAACTAAACAAATATTTTTTTTTCGGTCCTATCTTTTCTTGCGAGTTGCGTTCTTTTTGGAATCGTGAAAACCGGTGACAGATGAAAAAAGAAGCATATCGCTAAGTTTTGCAACGCATTTTGGGAAAGATGCACATCCATATACGTTAATTTCATACTTTATCAATGAAATACACTGAATACCTCATCAAATCGCGTTAATAAACGAGTGCTTCGAGTGTATTAAAAACTTTCGCATTTTTCTAGCAAAACAATCCAGGCCGTGCATTGTTATGATTGACGGTTGTCGTAAAAAAATGGGTAGCAGTCGTGAGCAAGCGCTGGGACTCGACTTTATGGATTTACATTCATACCGGAAACCAGTTATGTCTGTGAAAAGCATATTACCACAAAAACATTGCGTTTTCGAAGTAAAAACAATTTTGGATAGGAGATTTAACAAACTTCGTGAATAATTATAAAAAAGTTGTTTTATTTATGTTTTATTACTAAGTAGACAATTATGTCTATTTGTCTTTGTCAAAAGTAGGTAGTCCATGGGACTACTCAGCTTGGAGGTCTAGGTAATCCGAGGAAAATTCTGGTGGTCTCTGACTACCGTTAGTGTCGAACCCTGACTGCATGCTTGGTGGTGGACCCTTTTACAGTTTGCCACTATGCTTCCCTCTTTAATTGTACGATGACCAGACAGGCTGTGGACCCTATGATGACGCCTACCTAAAGCCCAATGGTATGGTGGCGTTTGATGTTTGTCTATGATCTTTCTTGTCATGCCCTTAATGGTTTATTCTCTTGTTGCTCTGGCTTCTGCCAAGTCATTGAGTACCTTCATTGTGGTTTTCTAGGCTATTGTTTTTTGTATTATATTTACACGAGCATATTTGTGTTTTGCTTATATTGCCTATGGATACTGCTTTGTTGGTTAGAGATTAGATCATGGCAGGGATTTCTTTATTTACACTGTCCTGTTTTAATGGGATGACAGTAGGGTAAGTGAGAGGTTTGGTGCACCCTAGAACCGGTTTAAACCCCCAGTGGCCTTTGTTGCCACTGACCGTTCCAAGTAGGTAGCCCTATTGTCAACCCTTTTGTGTTTGTGATGTCGTTTGCATTTTTTATTACTTTTGCCTTCTCGTTTGTCTGTTTGCGTGTTTGTTTTTGTGTAACCATGGTCTTATGGGGGTAAATTCAACAACTCCAATCCATGATTTAGGGTTCTTTATATACGGGTAATATAAAGCCTGCAATATATACAAACATCACATTAACAAACAATTACAACATGAATGACATTGCAGCCATTACAGAAATACATTATCTACAAACGCGGCAATTTCATTAATATACCAAACAATCGAGAACTCACCAGACAAATCCATATTTAGGTTCTGCAACCAAATATTTACCAAGAATCTAATAGCTGTAGAATATATAAAACTACATTCTCAGTCAGACCTTTACAAGTCTATAGATAACTACTAAAATATATATTATTACATCTCTGTACTGAAATAGGTGTTTCTCTTAGAGAAGGTAGGCAAAGACTGAGTAGGTTAGAGTTATCATGCCATGCAGTGTTAGGGGTGACCTAAGTTAGTTTTCACTCGCTCAATCCTGCCAACCAAGCTGTATTTGTACAATAATCAGCTTGTCAAGACATATATGACAACCGTATACAATATAAATAATACATTGATCTCATGATAAATGGTCTCATTAACTTTTACAGTTATTACTCAGTACTGTGAACATAGCCAGCTATCTACCCGTGGAATAAGGGACATAAATATGAGTAAACATACTACAGAGAACTATAGCAGTTGTCTCCCTTGAACCACTATTAAAGGCACGGCTACATGTGGTTGACTGTCGTCCTTGAATGCTGCTTTCCCTGTCCGATATTTGTATCTTTCTTTATTGTATTTTTATTATTGCTTTATAATTTGTTGGATTGTATTATAATTTGTGTGTTATAATTTGTTGTATAAAAAATAATTGTCTCAGCCTCAGATGAAAAGTATAAGTGATATTGTTATGGGACTTTTTCTAAAATGATCAGTATGGAATGATGTTGATCCTTGTCCAAAATTATTTTGATGCGATATTAAACATGGCCGCTAGCGGCCATCTTTGTTTACATAGAGTTATATAATGAAAACTTGTAGCGACTACTCCTCTGAAACTACCTGACGGATTTTCATGAAACAAAATACAAGTTTGTAGCGACTACTTCTTGAAAACTATAAGTGATATTGATATGGGACTTTTTCTAAAATGATCAGTATGACATGATGTTGATCCTTGTCAAAAATTATTTTGATTTGACATTTAACATGGCCTGCTGGCGGCCATCTTTGTTTACATAGAGTTATATAATGAAAACTTGTAGCGACTACTCCTATGAAACTACTTGACGGATTTTCATGAAACTTGACAGGAATGCTGGTCTAGCTATCAAAAACCTATCTGTAGAGCTTCAAGGTCATTGACCTCTTGTTAGTATTTGTGTTATTTTCAAAAACATGGGTGACCGATTATAAAAGTTGAGTAGTGTTTATCTATATTATCTAAGAAGTAGAGAATGGACACTTAATAAAAGCTCATATAATCTCATAATATGACTGAAAGATTGTTAAAAGTGATGTTTAAAACCCAGTACATACATATCGGATCTTAAATGATTTCCTATTTTTTGGAGAGTTAAAATTAAAAAATGACGACTTTCATCAATCTTGTATGGAATGGGGATAAGTGTAAGATCCTTTTTATCACATGACATTGCAGTCAAATGTGTAAAAAACAGTTAAGATTAACATAAAACAAAATTTAGCGCTAAAACGTCATGTGAAGATGTAATAAAATCGCATCCTTTAGCATCATAACATGTCACAAACAATGTTAGATATCAAAAAGTTTGCTCTTTATCTCGTTTAGGGCATTTTAGGCTGACTTTTAAAAAACTACAGACTGATTATATAACATTAATACGTTTATGATTTAGATGGGGATGAATTTGTAATATATAAGTTATAGGAAAATGTACCTAGTGTTACAGATTTAATGCGTTTTATGCCCAGCAACCAATCAGAATCATTTCCGGTTATATTACACGGTGTGCATAGTTACAGTAGAATATGAAATGGGTGTTCGACACAGCTAACAAGGGAAGTTAGGTTATAAATACATCCATACATACTCATTAAAGAAATTGTCTCACAACAGTCTCAAAGTTGTCATGACATAATTTTCAGTGTCTCAGACAAATGGATCCAGATTTTGCCATAGTATATAATAAAGAATTGTTGCAATTAAAGAGACACATGGCAATCTTGATTTTTTAAAAACTTTCGGCATCGCGTTAATTTTTCTCGATAACTTTAAAGTAAAAGGCAGATTAGTTTTGCGAATTACTAACTGTTGATTATATTGCACCAATAATACATATATACCTGTGGAAGAACTAGCCGAATTAGATTTGATTTAATGATATGCAAGCAGTTTTAAGATGAAAATGATCCCGGATTAATAAATCGAGATGCTTATGTTAATGCTTGATAAAAACTTCAAGATTACCATCATAACCATGATGCATTGTCTCCCTTTAAATCAGGAATTCCATTCAGCGGGATCACAGTCTGGCTCCTTTTTACATTTTATCTATTTTAGCCATTAATTGTGGCGAAGTAGCACAATTAAATCTTTCTGAAGAAACTGTCTCAGAATTGTCACCGAAAGTTTAATTTATTTATTTTTCTAAAAAAATGATGCCATTTAATCAGAAAGTGGAGCCATTGTCACTGGACGTTTTATTATTGAAATCTGTCTAGTCTGAGTGTTTACAAAATTATCTAAAAAATGCTTAAATCATTCTGAAGAAACTCATTTAAAGATGTTCCATTAAGTATTTCAAACTCATTTAAAGATGTTCCATTAAGTATTTCCAAAAGAATTATGTGTTTTAACTGAATTTGGATTCTATCTTTGTTAAAGGGACACACGACAATCTTGAAGTGTTTGTCAAACATTTTTTTTGATTTATTTCTAAGGATTGTAGTCCCTCTACCATATGAGCCCCGGGAAGAATCCCCCGTTGACTCGGCATATAGCATATCATTTTGACTTTAAACCTGCTTGCATAAATAATTAAATAAAATTCTGAGTTTTCATTTTCTTGTCTTATTCTACCACAGGTGTAAATATATTATTGGTGCAATTTAATCAACAGTTAATAATATGCAAACACTGTGTCCTTTAAACTATTCTTTTAATTAATATTAATGATTGAACCAATGCAAGTTATGTTTAAAAATTAATGTGACACTATGAGCTTTTAAAATTCAATATTGCAATGTGTCCCTTTCAATGGTATTGAAAATCTTCAAAGATGCCATTTTAAACAAATGTTGCCATGAAATCAGGAATTCACAAAACAAACATCACAGATGTCATGGAAAATTCTAATTTAAAATATTTTCAAAGAACTGTTGGTATGAAATCAGAAAGTGTGTTTAGTGTCACAGCCTGCTATATTATGTGATTCTGTCTTTATTTAGGTAACCATCACATATTTTTTTTTGTCATATACACTAATTCAACACATTTTCAGAGAACTGTTGCATAAAATCATGAATTCAGCAGCCAGTATGACAGCCCTCTATACTAGTGGAATTTGACTCAAATGAGTCACGATATAGGACTGTCACGATATAGGACACAGAGTCTGGTACCTGTTACAGAGAGCTGGAGACACGGAGTCTGGTACCTGTTACAGAGAGCTGGAGACATAGAGTCTGGTACCTGTTACAGAGAGCTGGAGACACAGAGTCTGGTACCTGTTACAGAGAGCTGGAGACACTGAGTCTGGTACCTGTTACAGAGAGTGGGAGACACTGATGCTAGTACCTGATACATAGAGCTGGAGACACTGAGGCTAGTACCTGTTACATAGAGCTGGAGACAAGGTATCTGCTACCTGTTACAGAGAGCTGGAGACACTGAGGCTGGTACCTGTTACAGAGAGCTGGAGACACTGAGGCTGGTAGCTGTTACAGAGAGCTGGATATACTAAGGCTGGTACCTGTTACAGAGAGCTGGAGACACTGAGGCTGGTACCTGTTACAGAGAGCTGGAGACACTGAGGCTGGTACCTGTTACAGAGAGCTGGAGACACTGAGGCTGGTACCTGTTACAGAGAGCTGGAGTCACTGAGGCTGGTACCTGTTACAGAGAGCTGGAGACACTGAGGCTGGTACCTGTTACAGAGAACTGGAGACACTGACGCTGGTACCTGTTTAAGAGAGCTGGAGACACCGATTCTGGTACCTGTTACGGAGAGCTGGAGATGCTGAGGTGGAGAGCTTGAGACACTGAGTCGGGTACCTGTTACAGAGAGCTGGAAACACTGAGTCTGGTACCTGTTACAAAGAGTGGGAGACACTGAGGCTGGTACCTGTTACAGAGAGCTGGAGACACTGAGGCTGATACCTGTTACACAGAGCTGGAGACACAGTATATGCTACCTGTTACAGAGAGCTGTGGACACCGAGTCTGGTACCTGTTACAGAGAACTGGAGATGCTGAGTCTGGTACCTGTTACAGAGAGCTGGAAACACTGAGTCTGGTACATGTTACAGAGAGCTGGAAACACTAAGGCTGATACCTGTTACACAGAGCTGGAGACACTGAGGCTGGTACCTGTTACAGAGAGCTGGAGATGCTGAGGCTGGTACCTGTTACAGAGAGCTGGAGATGCTGAGGCTGGTACCTGTTACAGAGAGCTGGAGACACTGAGGCTGGTACCTGTTACAGAGAGCTGGAGACACTGAGGCTGGTACCTGTTACAGAGAGCTGGAGATGCTGAGGCTGGTACCTGTTACAGAGAGCTGGAGCGCTGAGGCTAGTATATGTTACAGGGAGCTGGAGACGCTGAGGCTAGTACCTGTTACAGAGAGCTGGAGATGCTGAGGCTGGTACCTGTTACAGAGAGCTGGAGATGCTGAGGCTGGTACCTGTTACAGAGAGCTGGAGACACTGAGGCTTGTACCTGTTACAGAGAGCTGGAGACACTGAGACTGGTACCTGTTACAGAAAGCTGGAGACATTGAGTCTGGTACCTGTTACAGGGAGCTGGAGATGCTGAGGCTGGTACCTGTTACAGAGAGCTGGAGATGCTGAGGCTGGTACCTGTTACAGAGAGCTGGAGACACTGAGACTAGTACCTGTTACAGAGAGCTGGAGACACTGAGGCTGGTACCTGTTACAGAGAGCTGGAGACACTGAGGCTTGTAACTGTTACAGAGAGCTGGAGACACTGAGACTGGTACCTGTTACAGAAAGCTGGAGACATTGAGTCTGGTACCTGTTACAGGGAGCTGAAACATTGAGGCAGGTACGTGTTACAGAGAGCTGGAGATGCTGAGGCTGGTACATGTTACAGGGAGCTGGAGACGCTGAGGCTAGTATATGTTACAGAGAGCTGGAGACACTGAGGCTAGTACCTGTTACAGAGAGCTGGAGACACTGAGGCTGGTACCTGTTACAGAGAGCTGGAGACACTGAGGCTGGTACCTGTTACAGAGAACTGGAGACACTGAGGCTGATACCTGTTACAGAGAGCTGGAGACACTGACGCTGGTACCTGTTTAAGAGAGCTGGAGACACCGAGTCTGGTACCTGTTACGGAGAGCTGGAGATGCTGAGGCTGGTACCTGTTACAGAGAGCTGGAGACACTGAGGCTGGCACCTGTTACAGAGAGCTGGAGACACTGAGGCTGGTACCTGTTACAGAGAGCTGGAAACACTGAGTCTGGTACCTGTTACAAAGAGTGGGAGACACTGAGGCTGGTACCTGTTACAGAGAGCTGGAGACACTGAGGCTGATACCTGTTACACAGAGCTGGAGACACAGTATATGCTACCTGTTACAGAGAGCTGTAGATACTGAGGCTGGTACCTGTTACAGAGAGCTGGAGGCACCGAGTCTGGAAACTGTAACAGAGAACTGAAGATGCTGAGGCTGGTACCTGTTACAGAGAGCTGGAAACACTGAGTCTGGTACCTGTTACAAAGAGTGGGAGACACTGAGGCTTGTACCTGTTACAGAGAGCTGGATTCACTGAGACTGGTACCTGTTACATGGAGCTGGAGACGCTGAGGCTAGTATATGTTACAGGGAGCTGGAGACGCTGAGGCTAGTACCTGTTACAGGGAGCTGGAGACGCTGAGGCTAGTATATGTTACAGGGAGCTGGAGACGCTGAGGCTAGTACCTGTTACAGAAAGCTGGAGACACTGAGGCTGGTACCTGTTACAGGGAGCTGGAGACGCTGAGGCTAGTATATGTTACAGGGAGCTGGAGACGCTGAGACTAGTACCTGTTACAGAAAGCTGGAGACACTGAGGCTGGTACCTGTTACAGGGAGCTGGAGACGCTGATGCTAGTATATGTTACACGGAGCTGGAGACGCTGAGGCTAGTACCTGTTACAGAGAGCTGGAGATGCTGAGGCTGGTACATGTTACAGGGAGCTGGAGACGCTGAGGCTAGTATATGTTACAGAGAGCTGGAGACACTGGTGCTGGTACATGTTACAGAGAGCTGGAGACACTGAGTCTGGTACCTGTTACAGGGAGCTGGAGACGCTGAGGCTAGTATATGTTACAGAGAGCTGGAGACACTGGTGCTGGTACCTGTTACAGAGAGCTGGAGGCACTGAGTCTGGCATCTTTTAGAGAGAGCTGAGACACTGGTGCTGGTACCTGTTACAGAGAGCTAGCGGCACTGAGTCTGGTATCTGTTACAGAGAGCTGGAGACACTGAGGCTGGTACCTGTTACAGAGAGCTGGAGGCACTGAGTATGGTACCTGTTAGAGACCTGGAGACACAGAGTCTGGTACCTGTTACAGAGAGTTGAAGACACGGAGTCTGCTACCTGTTACAGAGAGCTGAAACATTGAGGCTGGTACATGTTACAGAGAGCTGGAGACACTGAGGCTGTATTCTGTTGCTGGAGACACTGAGTCTGGTACCTGTTACAGAGAGCTTGATACACTATCTATGCTGGTAGATTTTGTCTGAATAAGTCATGATATAGGACTGTCTGCTGGAGATATGGAGTCTGGTACCTGTTACAGAGAGAGCCTTGGGACACTGAGGCTGATGTCACTGATATCTTCCTTCCTTATAAAAGTTCATAATTAACCTTTCAAATTCCACCACTCTTTCCAGTTGATGATGAAAGGTATTGATTAAAGTATTATGTATCAGGACCATCCATGGAAATACGGATGTATTGTTGAGTAATGTCTGATTGTGGCTTATGAGAAGGGGAATTCAAGTTATTAATCATTCATCAAAAATTATAGTCACCTGGTCCAGTCCTTTGGATTTTAATAGTTTTGAAATTGTTTGTGTTTTTGTTGGATATTTGAATATTTTTTCTTACAGGTGAGGTTTTAACACAACTTTTTATGGTACAGTAAATTGGTTGTACACTGTTTGATACCAGTTAAACATGTTGAAATATTTATTTTTGCACTCTCTCATGCCAAGTATGGTGTGATGGCATTATGGCTCATCAATAATGGAGAAGATTAAATACTTCCATACAAGTATTGTGGTATCACACCATCAATCAATGGGGCATTCAGAGTTCCTGCAAGATTATTCACAAGATTATTGTAGAAATGTCTTCCTAAATCTATTTTCATTTTGTACCATTGAAATATATGTAGGCTAGAAAAGTATAAAAAGACCGAATGCTGAATATTTGCCAGTTAATAAAACAAAGCAAAAAATCATAGACACCCACCCTAATGCTATGTTACTGGCACTGTTAAAATGCAATTGTTCGCCACACAAATCTGAAACATGGAGGCAATTTGCACAATATATTTGATGGATAGACACATGGGATTTCTCTGAGTGATCTACTTTCCTCCCAAATTGCAACTATAATTTTTTCGCAACCATAAAAGCATTTCTCTGCAACATTATAGCAATTTGTACAAAATAAATTTTGTTTATTGCTTGTTTTGTGATCGATATAAAATATATAAAGTTTGTAAATTGTTGACGGAACATTCATTTTCTTGATGCTGCTATTATTGCATGTTCTTCAGTAGTTTACTTGAAGAAATGTTGTGAATTACGTGGTCAGAGTATTAACTTTCATACCCCATCCAACCCCGTGGTCAGAGTATTAACTTTCATACCCCATCCAACCCCTTTTCCAAAAGCGAAAACGGGGTTGGCTGGGGTATGAAATAAAACCTTAATTTCAGCTTTAAAAGTTTGTATAAACTGCAAAATTAAAACATTTGATAGGTAATTTTAATCAAGTTGTGACATTTTTTCTGTGTTTTATTGTCGAAATATCATTATAAAATCCTACTAATATAAGCTTTCGCATCACTTAATGGAATTAAGACGAGAACACGTAATGGCATTCTAATTGGCTGATCAATAAAAAAAAGCTTCTTATAAACACTTCAACTGATAATGACTCGCTTATTTTAGAACATCTTTTTATACACATCAATGAAGTTAAAATGTCAATGAATACATGATAATTTTACAAACGTATATTTCTTCAAAGTTCTTTATAAAAAGGTGATCTCATAAGGAGTAGAGAATGGGCACTTAATTAAAACTCATAAGAAGTAGAGACTGGACACTTGATAAAAGCTCATAAGAAGTAGAGAATGCACACTTATTAAAATCTCATAAGAAGTAGAGAATGGACACTTAATAAAATCTCATAAGGAGTAGAGAATGGACACTTGATAAAAGCCCATAAGAAGTAGAGAATGGACACTGAATAAAAGCTCATAAAATATACTTAATAAAAGCTGATAAGAAGTAGAGAATGGAAACTTAATAAAAGCTGATAAGAAGTAGAGAATGGACATTATTAAAATCTCATAAGCAGTAGAGAATGGACACTTATTAAAATCTCATAAGAAGTACAGAATGGACACTTAATAAAATCTCATAAGGAGTAGAGAATGGACACTTGATAAAAGGCCATAAGAAGTAGAGAATGGACACTGAATAAAAGCTCATAAAATATACTTAATAACAGCTCATAACACGTAGAGAATGGACACTTAATAAAAGCTCATAAGAAGTAGTGAATGGACACTTAATAAAAGCTCATAAGAAGTAGAGAATGGACAATTAATAAAATCTCATTAGCAGTAGAGAATGGACACTAAATAAAATCTCATAAGAAGTAGATAATGGACACTTGATAAAGTCTCATGAGAAGTAGAGAATGGACATTTAATAAGAGCTCATAAGAAGTAGAGAATGGACACTTGATAAAAGCTCATAAGAAGTAGAGAATGGACACTTGATAAAATCTCATAAGAAGTAGAGAATAAACACTTAATAAAAGCTCATGAGAAGTAGAAAATGGACACTTTCATAAGAAGTAAAGAATGGACCCTTAATAAAAGCTCATAAGAAGTAGAGAATGGACACTCTCATAAGAAGTAAATATTGGACACTTAATAAAAGTTCATAAGAAGTAGAGGATGGACACTTAATAAAATGTCATAAGAAGTAGAGAATGGACACTTAATAAAAGCTCATAAGAAGTAGAGAATGGACACTTATTAAAATCTCATAAAAAGTAGAGAATGGACACTTGATAAAAGCTCATAAGAAGTAGAGAATGGACACTTATTAAAATCTCATAAGAAGTAGAGAATGGATACTTGATTAAAGCTCATAAGAAGTAGAGAATGGACTCTTGATAAAAGCTCATAGGAAGTAGAGAATGAGAATGGACAATTACCAAAATCTCATAAGAAGTAGAGAATGAACACCTAGTAAAAGCTCATAAGAAGTAGAGAATGGGCACTTTATAACAGCTCATAAGCAGTAGAGAAAGGACACTTAATAAAATCTCATAATAAGTAAATAATGGACAGTTGATAAAGTCTCATAATAAGTAGAGAATGGACACTTGATAAAATCTCATAAAAAGTAGATAATGGTTACTTGATAAAGTCTCATAAGAAGTAAAGAAAGGACACTTGATAAAAGCTCATAATAAGTAGAGAATGGACACTTGATAAAGTCTCATAAGAAGTAGAGAATAAACACTTAATAAAATCTCATAAGAAGTAGAGAATGGACACTTAATAAAAGCTCATAAGAAGTAGAGAATGGACACTTTATAAAATCTCATAAGCAGTAGAGAATGGACACTTAATAAAATCTCATAAGAAGTAGATAATGGTTACTTGATAAAGTCTCATAAGAAGTAGAGAATGGACACTTGATAAAAGCTCATAATAAGTAGAGAATGGACACTTGATAAAGTCTCATAAGAAGTAGAGAATAGACACTTAATAAAATATCATATGAAGTAGAGAATGGACACTTAATAAAACCTCATCAGAAGTAGAGAATGGACAGTTAATAAAAGCTCATAAGAAGTAGAGAATGGACACTTTATAAAATCTCATAAGCAGTAGAGAATGGACACTTAATACAATCTGATAAGAAGTAGATAATGGTTACTTGATAAAGTCTCATAAGAAGTAGAGAATGGACACTTAATAAAATCTCATATGAAGTAGAGAATGGACACTTAATAAAACCTCATAAGAAGTAGAGAATGGACAGCTAATAAAAGCTCATAAGAAGTAGAGAATGGACACTTTATAAAATCTCATAAGCAGTAGAGAATGGACACTTAATACAATCTGATAAGAAGTAGATAATGGTTACTTGATAAAGTCTCATAAGAAGTAGAGAATGGACACTTAATAAAATCTCATATGAAGTAGAGAATGGACACTTAATAAAACCTCATAAGAAGTAGAGAATGGACACTTAATAAAAGCTCATAAGAAGTAGAGAATGGACACTTTATAAAATCTCATAAGCAGTAGAGAATGGACACTTAATACAATCTGATAAGAAGTAGATAATGGTTACTTGATAAAGTCTCATAAGAAGTAGAGAATGGACACTTAATAAAATCTCATATGAAGTAAAGAAAGGACACTTGATAAAAGCTCATAATAAGTAGAGAATGGACACTTGATAAAGTCTCATAAGAAGTAAAGAATAAACACTTAATAAAATCTCATATGAAGTAGAGAATGGACACTTAATAAAAGCTCATAAGAGGTAGATAATGGACACCAATGAAGCAGAGAATGTACACTTAATAAAAGCTCATAAGAAGTAGAGAATGGACACTTAATGAAAGCTCATAAGAAATAGAGAATGAACACATAATAAAATCTCATAAGAATAAAGAATGGACACTCAATAAAAGCTCATAAGAAGTAGAGAATGGACACTTAATAAAAACTCGTAAGAAATAAAAAATGGACACTTAACAAAAGCTCATAAGAAGTAGAGACTGGACACTTGATAAAAGCTCATAAGAAGTAGAGACTGGACACTTGATAAAAGCTCATAAGAAGTAGAGAATGGACACTTAATAAAAGCTTATAAGAAGTAGATAATGGACACTTAATAAAAACTTGTAAGAAATAAAAAATGGACACTTAACAAAAGCTCATAAGAAGTAGAGACAGGACACTTGATAAAAGCTCATAAGAAGTAGAGACTGGACACTTGATAAAAGCTTAAAAGAAATAGAGAATGGACACTTAATAAAACACTTAATAAAAGCTTATAAGAAGTAGAGAATGTACACTTAATAAAATCTTATAAGAAGTAGAGAATGTACACTTAATAAAATCTCATAAGAAGTTGAGAATGGACACTTAATAAAATCTTATAAGAAGTAGAGAATGGACACTTGATAAAAGCTCATAAGAAGTAGAGAATGTACATTTAACAATATCATAAGAAGTAGAGGATGGACACTTAATAAAATCTCATATAATCTCATAATATGACTGAAAGATTGTTAATCATGATGTTTAAAACCCTGAACATACATATAGGATCTTAAAATGATTTCTTATTTTTTGGCGAGTTAAAATTAAGTTAAAATTAAAAATGACGAGTTTCATGAATCTTGTATGGAATGGGGATAAGTTTAAGGTCTTTTTTATTACATGACATTGCAGTCAAATGTGTAAAATACAGTTAAGATGAACATAAAACAAAATTTAGCGCTAAAACGTCATGTGAAGATGTAATAAAATCGCATCCTTTAGTGTCATAACATGTCACAAACAATGTTAGATATCAAAAAGTTTGCTCTTTATCTCGTTTAGGGCATTTTAGGCTGACTTTTAAAAAACTACAAACTGATTATATAACATTAATATGTTTATGATATAGATGCGGATGAATTTGTAATATATAAAATAGTGTGTTAACAAAATTTACCTAGTGTTACAGATTTAATGTGTTTTATGCCCAGCAGCCAATCAAAATCTTTTCATGTTCTATTACACGTGTACATAGTTACAGTAGAATATGAAATGGGTGTTCGACACGGCTTAAAAGGGAAGTTATGTTATAAAAACATCCATGCATACTCATTAAAGAAATTGTCTCACAACAGTCTCAAAGTTATCATGACATAATTTTCAGTGTCTCAGGCAAATTTCATTAATCCAGATGTTGCTGTAGTATATAAACTTTCAAAGAATTGTTGCCATTAAAGGGACACAATCTTGATTTTTTAAAAACTTGTGGTGGAGAGCTTGAGACACTGAGTCGGGTACCTGTTACAGAGAGCTGGAGACATGGAGTCTGGTACCTGTTACAGAGAGTGGGAGACACGGAGTCTGGTACCTGTTACAGAGAGCTGGAGACATGGAGTCTGGTACCTGTTACAGAGAGCTTGAGACACTGAGTCTGGTACCTGTTACAGAGAGCTGGAGACACGGAGTCTGGTACCTGTTACAGAGAGCCAGAGGCACTGAGGTTGGTACCTGTTACAGAGAGCTGGAGACTGAGGCTGGTACCTGTAACAGAGAGCTGGAGACACATAGTCTGGTACCTGTATTAGAGAGCTGGAGACACGGAGGTGGGTACATGTTACATAGAGCTGGAGACACTGATGTTGGTACCTGTTACAGAGAGCTGGAGACACGGAGGCGGGTACATGTTACATAGAGCTGGAGACACGGAGGTGGGTACATGTTACAGAGAGCTGGAGACACTGAGGCTTCTAACTATTACAGAGAGCTGGAGACACTGAGGCTGGTACCTGTTACAGAGAGCTGGAGACACTGATGCTGGTACCTAATACAGAGAGATGAAGGCACTGAGGCTGGTACATGTTACAGAGAGCTGGAGACACGGAGGCGGGTACATGTTACATAGAGCTGGAGATACTGATGTTGGTACCTGTTACAGAGAGCTGGAGACACGGAGGCGGTACCTGTTACAGAGAGCTGGAGACAATGAGGCTTCTACCTGTTACAGATAGCTGGAGACATTGAGGCTTCTACCTGTTACAGAGAGCTGGAGACACTGAGGCTGGTACCTGTTACAGAGAGCTGGAGACACTATCTATGCTGGTAGATTTTGTCTGAATAAGTCATGATATAGGACTGTCTGCTGGAGACATGGAGTCTGGTACCTGTTACAGAGAGAGTCTTGGGACACTGAGGCTGATGTTACTGATATTTTCCTTCCTTATAAAAGTTCATAATTAGCCTTTCAAATTCCACCACTCTTTCCAGTTGATGATGAAAGGGTATTGATTAAAGTATTATGTATCAGGAAATATGGATGTATTGTTGAGTCATGTCTGATTGGGGCTTATGAGAAGTTATTAATCATTAATCAAATGATTTTAATAGTTTTGAAATTTTTAGTGTTTTCGTTTGATATTTGAATAGTTTTCCTTTGACAGGTGAGGTTTTAACACAACTTTTTGTGGTACAGTAAAATAGTTGTACACGTGTTTGATACAAGTTAAACATGTTGAAATATTTATTTTTGTGTAATTTCTATCTAAAATATGAATCTGTAAAACTATAAAAAGAAATACATACTGTTTAAGATTATTCAGCAGTTTTATATTCAAGTTATACATAAATAGTTTCATTTCTTGTGATTATGAGTGACAACATATTTTCTCAGTGTATGTATGTATGTAAAATTCATCTACAGAATCCGGTGTAAAGCTTTATTAGCCGGATTGCAGCATCTAGGCTTTAATTTGATGATTTCCATCTGTCCGTTCGTGCGTCCATGCTAACAAATCAGGTTTATGAGCTCTTTTTTTTGTACAAATAGGGTTAAAGAGCTAATATCACTTGGGAGTTGAAGCTCCTAAGGAGTATGTAATACTTTGTTAGAATGAGGTATATGGGCTAAATAATCATGATACATATATATGTATGAAAATTAGCTCCTAATATTTGATGTCTATGTTTTGTCCAACTTGGCTTTCATGCAAAAAAGGTTTAAGGGGCAAAAACTCTTTATGGTTTAGGTTTAAGAGCTATATTAGCTATTAAGTTAATTAAGACTCCTAAGAAGTTAAGTAGCTCCTAATGCATTTAGCTGATAAAAACACAAATGTTGGTCCGTCCGTTTACGCATTTTGATGTTTGGTTAAAAGTTTTTGTTTTTCCTCATTTCTTAAAAATGAATTGTCAGAAAGCCTTGAAACTTAATTGGCACACATGTTCATTATCATTACACAATGTTTTATGACAAGCATAAGAGGACAAATAACAAAAAAGAGAGATAAATGAGTTTAATGTGAGGACTAATAGTGAGGACAATTCGGTCCTAACACATAATATATGAGGTCATTGTCTCGCATGTCCTTAATACATGTTTTTTTCTCTCTATCTCTCTCCCTCCCTCCCTCCCTCCGTCCCATAGACCAGTGTTATCTTAGTACATGGTCCGGCAACCAGATATCCGCAATGGTTCCCTGGCAACTCAACTCAGAACACAAATAAGTGCAAATTGCAGAAAGACAATTTTGCTAATATATCCTCTATAAAGTTCATGCCAAGTATGGTGTGATGGCATTACGCCTCATCAATAATGGAGAAGATTAAATACTTTCATACACGTATTGTGG
Source organism: Cyrtodaria siliqua (assembly GCA_037043455.1). NCBI lineage: Eukaryota > Metazoa > Mollusca > Bivalvia > Adapedonta > Hiatellidae > Cyrtodaria > Cyrtodaria siliqua. The sequence continues at coordinate 117,257 of JAWPHD010004117.1, forward strand.
TATCACACCATCAATTACTGGGACATTTAGAGTTCCTGCAAGATTATTCACAAGATTATTGCACTTTGTAGAATGATTAAATGTCTTCCTAAATCTATCTTTATTTTGTACCATTGAAATATATGTATGTCACTGTTAAATTCCAATTGTTCTCCACACAAATCTGCAACGTCGACAGCAATTTGTACAATATATTTGATGGATAGACACATGGGATTTCTCCGAGTGATCTACTTTCCTCAGAAATTGCAACTATACTTTTTCACGACCTTAAAAGCATTTCTCTGCAACATAGACAGCAATTTGTACAAAATAAATTTTGTTTATTGCTTGTTTTGTGATCGATATAAAATATTTAAAGTTTGTAAATTGTTGACGGAACGTTCATTCTCTTGATGCTGCTATTATTGATGTTCTTCAGTAGTTTACTTTCAGAAATGTTGTGAATTACGTGGTCAGAGTATTAACTTTCATTCTCCATGAAAATTGATGATGTTTTTTACACAAATTTTGATTGTGTTCGGTTATGGTCGTTGTTTATGTTGTCGTAATGGGGTATGCCCGAAATTTTTTCTTTTAATAGAATAAATCTATTGATCTGAATATGATACAGTTTTGCCAGTGCATTTTTCATTTTGCCTGTAGAAAGTATTGCCACTTGCAAAAAATTGCGAGTAAGAAATTAAGGTAAATTCTAACCCTGGCAATGTTCCAAACTCACATTGAGGCAGCACACTGCCACTATATTGTGTGGTGCAGTGTTCCAAACTCACGTTGTACCTAAGGCAGCACACTGCCACTATATTGTGTGGTGCAGTGTTCCAAACTCATGTTGAGGCAGCACACTGCCACTATATTGTGTGGTGCAGTGTTCCAAACTCATGTTGAGGCAGCACACTGCCACTATATTGTGTGGTGCAGTGTTCCAAACTCACGTTGAGGCAGCACACTGCCACTATATTGTGTGGTGCAATGTTCCAAACTCACATTGAGGCAGCACACTGCCACTATATTGTGTGGTGCTGTGTTCCAAACTCACATTGAGGCAGCACACTGCCACTATATTGTGTGGTGCAGTGTTCCAAACTCACATTGAGGCAGCACACTGCCACTATATTGTGTGGTGCAATGTTCCAAACTCACATTGAGGCAGCACACTGCCACTATATTGTGTGGTGCAGTGTTCCAAACTCACATTGAGGCAGCACACTGCCACTATATTGTGTGGTGCAGTGTTCCAAACTCATGTTGAGGCAGCACACTGCCACTATATTGTGTGGTGCAGTGTTCCAAACTCATGTTGAGGCAGCACACTGCCACTATATTGTGTGGTGCAGTGTTCCAAACTCACATTGAGGCAGCACACTGCCACTATATTGTGTGGTGCAGTGTTCCAAACTCATGTTGAGGCAGCACACTGCCACTATATTGTGTGGTGCAGTGTTCCAAACTCACATTGAGGCAGCACACTGCCACTATATTGTGTGGTGCAGTGTTCCAAACTCACATTGAGGCAGCACACTGCCACTATATTGTGTGGTGCAGTGTTCCAAACTCACGTTGAGGCAGCACACTGCCACTATATTGTGTGGTGCAGTGTTCCAAACTCACGTTGAGGCAGCACACTGCCACTATATTGTGTGGTGCAGTGTTCCAAACTCACATTGAGGCAGCACACTGCCACTATATTGTGTGGTGCAGTGTTCCAAACTCATGTTGAGGCAGCACACTGCCACTATATTGTGTGGTGCAGTGTTCCAAACTGACATTGAGGCAGCACACTGCCACTATATTGTGTGGTGCAGTGTTCCAAACTCATGTTGAGGCAGCACACTGCCACTATATTGTGTGGTGCAGTGTTCCAAACTCATGTTGAGGCAGCACACTGCCACTATATTGTGTGGTGCAGTGTTCCAAACTCATGTTGAGGCAGCACACTGCCACTATATTGTGTGGTGCAGTGTTCCAAACTCATGTTGAGGCAGCACACTGCCACTATATTGTGTGGTGCAGTGTTCCAAACTCACATTGAGGCAGCACACTGCCACTATATTGTGTGGTGCAGTGTTCCAAACTCACATTGAGGCAGCACACTGCCACTATATTGTGTGGTGCAGTGTTCCAAACTCATGTTGAGGCAGCACACTGCCACTATATTGTGTGGTGCAATGTTCCAAACTGACATTGAGGCAGCACACTGCCACTATATTGTGTGGTGCAGTGTTCCAAACTCACATTGAGGCAGCACACTGCCACTATATTGTGTGGTGCAGTGTTCCAAACTCACATTGAGGCAGCACACTGCCACTATATTGTGTGGTGCAATGTTCCAAACTCATGTTGAGGCAGCACACTGCCACTATATTGTGTGGTGCAGTGTTCCAAACTCACGTTGAGGCAGCACACTGCCACTATATTGTGTTGTGCAATGTTCCAAACTCACATTGAGGCAGCACACTGCCACTATATTGTGTGGTGCAGTGTTCCAAACTCATGTTGAGGCAGCACACTGCCACTATATTGTGTGGTGCAATGTTCCAAACTCACGTTGAGGCAGCACACTGCCACTATATTGTGTGGTGCAATGTTCCAAACTCACATTGAGGCACGCACGCTGCCACTATATTGTGTGGCGCAGAGTTCCAAACTCACGTTGAGGCAGCACACTGCCACTATATTGTGTGGTGCAGTGTTCCAAACTCATGTTGAGGCAGCACACTGCCACTATATTGTGTGGTGCAGTGTTCCAAACTCACATTGAGGCAGCACACTGCCACTATATTGTGTGGTGCAGTGTTCCAAACTCACGTTGAGGCAGCACACTGCCACTATATTGTGTGGTGCAATGTTCCAAACTCACGTTGAGGCAGCACACTGCCACTATATTGTGTGGTGCAATGTTCCAAACTCATGTTGAGGCAGCACACTGCCACTATATTGTGTGGTGCAGTGTTCCAAACTCATGTTGAGGCAGCACACTGCCACTATATTGTGTGGTGCAGTGTTCCAAACTCATGTTGAGGCAGCACACTGCCACTATATTGTGTGGTGCAATGTTCCAAACTCACATTGAGGCAGCACACTGCCACTATATTGTGTGGTGCAGTGTTCCAAACTCACGTTGAGGCAGCACACTGCCACTATATTGTGTGGTGCAGTGTTCCAAACTCAAATTGAGGCAGCACACTGCCACTATATTGTGTGGTGCAGTGTTCCAAACTCATGTTGAGGCAGCACACTGCCACTATATTGTGTGGTGCAGTGTTCCAAACTCATGTTGAGGCAGCACACTGCCACTATATTGTGTGGTGCAGTGTTCCAAACTCACGTTGAGGCAGCACTCTGCCACTATATTGTGTGGTGCAGTGTTCCAAACTCATGTTGAGGCAGCACACTGCCACTATATTGTGTGGTGCAGTGTTCCAAACTCATGTTGAGGCAGCACACTGCCACTATATTGTGTGGTGCAGTGTTCCAAACTCACATTGAGGCAGCACACTGCCACTATATTGTGTGGTGCAGTGTTCCAAACTCACATTGAGGCAGCACACTGCCACTATATTGTGTGGTGCAGTGTTCCAAACTCACATTGAGGCAGCACACTGCCACTATATTGTGTGGTGCAGTGTTCCAAACTCACATTGAGGCAGCACACTGCCACTATATTGTGTGGTGCAGTGTTCCAAACTCACATTGAGGCAGCACACTGCCACTATATTGTGTGGTGCAATGTTCCAAACTCACATTGAGGCAGCACACTGCCACTATATTGTGTGGTGCAGTGTTCCAAACTCACGTTGAGGCAGCACACTGCCACTATATTGTGTGGTGCAGTGTTCCAAACTCACATTGAGGCAGCACACTGCCACTATATTGTGTGGTGCAATGTTCCAAACTCACATTGAGGCAGCACACTGCCACTATATTGTGTGGTGCAGTGTTCCAAACTCACGTTGAGGCAGCACACTGCCACTATATTGTGTGGTGCAGTGTTCCAAACTCACATTGAGGCAGCACACTGCCACTATATTGTGTGGTGCAGTGTTCCAAACTCACATTGAGGCAGCACACTGCCACTATATTGTGTGGTGCAATGTTCCAAACTCACATTGAGGCAGCACACTGCCACTATATTGTGTGGTGCAGTGTTCCAAACTCATGTTGAGGCAGCACACTGCCACTATATTGTGTGGTGCAGTGTTCCAAACTCATGTTGAGGCAGCACACTGCCACTATATTGTGTGGTGCAGTGTTCCAAACTCACATTGAGGCAGCACACTGCCACTATATTGTGTGGTGCAATGTTCCAAACTCACATTGAGGCAGCACACTGCCACTATATTGTGTGGTGCAATGTTCCAAACTCACATTGAGGCAGCACACTGCCACTATATTGTATGGTGCAATGTTCCAAACTCACGTTGAGGCAGCACACTGCCACTATATTGTGTGGTGCAGTGTTCCAAACTCATGTTGAGGCAGCACACTGCCACTATATTGTGTGGTGCAGTGTTTCAAACTCACGTTGAGGCAGCACACTGCCACTATATTGTGTGGTGCAATGTTCCAAACTCACATTGAGACTGTATGCTGCCACTATATATATTAAGCGAGCAAATGTTGTGGAACTTGTGACTGATCTCCAAAAATAGCCATTTTGCATTGTGTTCAATGGACTGATTTTCACCGGTCCGATACCTACGATTGTCAAAATGCATTTTTCTTATTAATGGCCAAATCCAGTTGATTTTTCCTGTGAAAGCTTGCATCTGAGTGAGAATAAAAAAAGCCGAAGTTAATTTTTGAATTTTACAACAGAACATGTTTTTTTTGCAATTAAACTAGAATGTGTCTGGTACCTGTTACATAGAGTTGGAGAAACTGAGGCTGGTACCCGTTACAGAGTTGGAGACACTGAGGCTGGTACCTGTTACAGAGAGCTGGAGACACTATCTATGCTGGTAGATTTTGTCTGAATAAGTCATGATAAAGGACTGTCTGTTGGAGACATGGAGTCTGTTACCTGTTACAGAGAGAGCCTTGGGACACTGAGGTGGATGTTACTGATATCTTCCTTCCTTATAAAAGTTCATAATTAGCCTTTCAAATTCCACCACTCTTTCCAGTTGATGATGAAAGGTATTGATTAAAGTATTATGTATCAGAACCATCCATTGGAAATATGGATGTATTGTTGAGTCATGTCTGATTGGGGCTTATGAGAAGTGAAATTCAAGTTATTAATCATTAATCAAATGATTTTAATAGTTTTGACATTTTTAGTGTTTTCGTTGGATATTTGAATAGTTTTCCTTACAGGTGAGGTTTTAACACAACTTTTTGTTCACATTGAGGTACGCACACTGCCACTATATTGTTCCAAACTCACATTGAGGCACGCACACTGCCACTATATTGTTCCAAACTCACATTGAGGCAAGCGCACTGCCACTATATTGTTCCAAACTCACATTGAGGCACGCACACTGCCACTATATTGTTCCAAACTCACATTGAGGCACGCACACTGCCACTATATTGTTCCAAACTCACATTGAGGCACGCACACAGCCACTATTGCCACTATATTGTTCCAAACTCACATTGAGGCACGCACACTGCCACTATATTGTTCCAAACCCACATTGAGGCAAGCACACTGCCACTATATTGTTCCAAACTCACATTGAGGCACGCACACTGCCACTATATTGTTCCAAACTCACATTGAGGCACGCACACTGCCACTATATTGTTCCAAACTCACATTGAGGCATTAGCACGCTGCCACTGTATTGTGTGGTGCATAACATGACAGACACATTTAGTTCAATATCAGGTAAAGTAGATAAAATAGTAACAGAGCATGATTTAAAACAAACGCACTAATTCTAGTATTAATTACTAAATCTCCATGATCTTTAATATGCAAGGTTGATGATTCCATGTTGATTTTCGTGTTTTCAATTACGTGTTCTTCCAAAGGTACCATCTTCTCACACAACAATGCCATGTTGCATGATAGAAGAAAATAGGTTGTGATATATATTAAATTACTTCCACCATAACTTCTTAAAATATAAAATATGCCACAGGAGCTATTATAGCATGGTAGCATTATGGATCGTTTCTATCCTGGCAAGGTGGTGTCTCAATTACTGCCAGCCTTATTTACAATACAATAGGAGATACAAAAAAATCATTGCATGTTTGCTTGGCAGATGCAGATCCTGGGAAGTGGGTGCAGATTACCATGGGTGGGGCACTCTAAGTACTTGGCAGACACAGGTCCTGGGTAGGGGGTGCAGATTCCAGGGAGAGGCACATTCAGTACTTGGCAGACACAGGTCCTGGGTAGGGGGTGCAGATTCCAGGGAGAGGTGCACACTCAGTACTCGGCAGCCACAGGTCCTGGGTAGGGGGTGCAGATTCCAGGGAGAGGTGCACACTCAATACTCGGCAGACACAGGTCCTGGGTAGGGGGTGCAGATTCCAGGGAGAGGTGCACACTCAATACTCGGCAGACACAGGTCCTGGGTAGGGGGTGCAGATTCCAGGGAGAGGTGCACACTCAGTACTCGGCAGACACAGGTCCTGGGTGGGGTGTGTGGATTCCAGGGAAAGGTGCACACACAGTAGTTGGCAGACACATGTCCTGGGTAGGGGGTGCAGATTCCAGGGAGAGATGCACACTCAGAACACGGCAGACACAGGTCCTGGGTAGGGGGTGCAGATTCCAGGGAGAGGTGCACACTCAATACTCGGCAGACACAGGTCCTGGGTAGGGGGTGCAGATTCCAGGGAGAGGTGCACACTCAATACTCGGCAGACACAGGTCCTGGGTAGGGGGTGCAGATTCCAGGGAGAGGTGCACACTCAGTACTCGGCAGACACAGGTCCTGGGTGGGGTGTGTGGATTCCAGGGAAAGGTGCACACACAGTAGTTGGCAGACACATGTCCTGGGTAGGGGGTGCAGATTCCAGGGAGAGATGCACACTCAGAACACGGCAGACACAGGTCCTGGGTAGTGGGTGCAGATTCCAGGGAGAGGTGCACATTCAGTACTCGGTAGACGCAGGTCCTAGGTAGGGGGTGCAGATTCCAGGAAGAGGTGCACACTCAGTATTCGGTAGACACAGGTCCTGGGAGGGGGTGCATATTACAGGTAGAGGTGCACACTCAGTACTTGGCAGACACAGGTCCTGGTAGGGGGTGCAGATTCCAGGGAGAGGTGCACACTCAGTACTCGGCAGACACAGGTCCTGGGTGGGGTGTGTGGATTCCAGGGAGATGTGCACACTCAGTACTTGGCAGACACAGGTCCTGGGTAGGGGGTGCAGATTCCAGGGAGAGGTGCACACTCAGTACTTGGCAGACACAGGTTATGGGCAGGGGTGCGGATTCCAGGGAGAGGTGCACACTCAGTACTCGGTAGACACAGGTCCTGGGTGGGGTGTGTGGATTCCAGGGAGATGTGCACACTCAGTACTTGGCAGACACAGGTCCTGGGTAGGGGGTGCAGATTCCAGGGAGAGGTGCACACTCAGTACTCGGCAGACACAGGTTATGGGCAGGGGTGCGGATTCCAGGGAGAGGTGCACACTCAGAACTCGGTAGACACAGGTCCTGGGGAGGTCGTATGGATTCCAGGAAGGGGGCAACACAGACTTAGTACTCGCCAGACACAGATCCTGGGGAGGGTGTATGGATTCCAGGAAGGGGGCAACACTGACTTAGTACTCAGCAGACACAGATCCTGGGGAGGGTGTATGGATTCCAGGAAGGGAGCCACACTGACTCAGTACTCAGCAGACACAGATCATGGATTTCAGGAAGGGGGCCACACTCACTCAGTACTCGGCAGACACAGATCCTGGGGAGGGTGTATGGATTCCAGGAAGGGGGCCACACTCATTCAGTACTCGGCAGACACAGATCCTGGGGAGGGTGTATGGATTCCAGGAAGGGGGCCACACTCACTCAGTACTCGGCATACACAGATCCTAGGGAGGGTGTATGGATTCCAAAAAGGAGGCCAAACTCACTCAGTACTCGGCAGACACAGATTCTTTTTTTTAAAAGTTGCGTCCCACCTCTTGTAATCAGTGGTGGATCCGCCACTCCTCAGGTGCTCCTGGCATAAAAAGCTTCCTTAAAAGGCTTTATCTTTTAATTACCTGCAACATTGTAACCTCATGCTTCTTTTGAAGTGTTAGATAATGGCCCTTTATAGGCATTGATTAAAACTGATGCCTGTAAAATGTCAATCACCAGAGATTACTTATTGAGAAGATGTTTTTATTGATTGGTGGTGATTCACGTCACAGTGGTGGTGGATAGCACGTGGCTCATGCTCCCATTCTTCATAAAAGAGATTGCAAATAATAGTATATACATGCTTTGTGCCTTTCTGTTTCCAAGGTATTAGTGATGCTAAATATTTGTGTGTTTTTTTTTGTTTAAATTGAATATTCGATTTTGAAAGGGATTATAATTGGGATTTTGTAGGACTTAATGTCCTACAAAATCTACTGATGTTAAATAAATTTTCGAGGATTTTTTTTTTTTTTTTTAAATTGAATGTTCGGTTTTGAAAAGGATTATAATTGGGATTTTGTAGGACATTAAACTGATGCTAAATAAATTTTCGAGGATTTTTTTTTTTTTTTTTAAAGTGAATGTTCGGTTTTGAAAAGGATTATAATTGGGATTTTGTAGGACATTAAACACCGAAGGTAGGATCACGGTTCTTGTTTTCATAAATATTGTAAATATTCATACACGGACGGCTTACCGTTTCAATTATTTAACAATGATTGGCGGACGACTTTCCGTTTCAGTTATCTCACAATGACCGGTGGGTGGCTTACCATTCCAGTTATCTCAAAATGACCAGTGGACAGCTTACTGTTCCAATTATCTCACAATGAATGGCAGGCAGCTTACTGTTCCATTTATCTCACAATGACAGGCAGGCAGCTTACTGTTCCATTTATCTCACAAAGACTGGCAGGCAGCTTACTGTTCCATTTATCTCACAATGACAGGCAGGCGGCTTACCGTTTCAGTTATGTTACAATGACCGGCAGGCAGCTTACCGTTCAAGTTATCTCGCAATGACAGGCAGGCAGCTTACCGTTCCAGTTATCTCACAATGACCGGCGGGTAGCTTATCGTCCAGTTATCTCACAATGACCGGCGGGTAGCTTATTGTTCCAGTTATCTCACAATGACTGACGGGTAGCTTATCGTTCCAGTTATCTCACAATGACAGGCTTGCAGCTTACCGTTCCAGTTATCTCACAATGACTGGTGGACGGTTTACTGTTCCAGTTATCTCACAATGACTGGTGGGCAGCTTACCATTCCAGTTATCTCACAATGACCGGCAGGCAGCTAACCATTTCAGTTATCTCACAATGACTGGTGGGCAGCTTACCCTTCCAGTTATCTCACAATGACCGAAAGGCAGCTTACCATTCCAGTTAACTCACAATGACCGGCAGGCAGCTTACCGTTCCAGTTATCTCACAAGGACTGGTGGGCAGCTTACCATTCCAGTTATCTCACAATGACCGGCAGGCAGCTTACCATTCCAGTTATCTCACAATGACCGGCAGGCAGCTTACCATTCCAGTTATCTCACAATGACAGGCAGGCGGCTTACCATTCCAGTTATCTCACAATGACCGGCAGGCAGCTTACCATTCCAGTTATCTCACAGTTACCGGCAGGCAGCTTACCATTCCAGTTATCTCACAATGACTGGTGGGCGGCTTACCATTCCAGTCATCTCACAATGACCGGCAGGCAGCTTACCATTCCAGTTATCTCACAACGACTGGTGGGCGGCTTACCGTTCCAGTTATCTCACAATGACCGGCAGGCAGCTTACCGTTCCAGTTATCTCACAACGACTTTTGGGCGGCTTACCGTTCCAGTTATCTCACAATGACTGGTGGGCAGCTTACTGTTCAAGTTATCTCACAATGACCGGCGAGCGGCTTACTGTTCCAGTTATCTCACAATGACCGGCAGGCGGCTTACTGTTCCAGTTATCTCACAAGGACTGGTGGGCGGCTTACCGTTCCAGTTATCTCACAATGACTGACTTGCCTTTTATACACACTATATCTGTAAGATACTTGATCTCCATCACAGAGCTGTAGATACTTTTTGACTGCCTTGACTGCCATTCAAAATGAATGAATAAAATGAACTTGTTCAGAGTATACGATTTCTTTAAATAGTTCATGCTTTTAAAATGAATGTAAATTAATTAATACATGTACATCTTAAAAGAACAACTATTCTGATTAAATGAAAGTTAAGTAAAAACAAAAGAAATGCTGTATATTGACCTTAATATTAGACACATTTAGAACAATTGTCATCATGTAAATATGAAATAAATGGTTTCACAGGACAATACATATAAATATAATACTCGAGGTTTTTAAAAGTTTAGAGTATTTGTAGTAAGTTGATGAGTAATGATGCTCACAATTTTAAAAAACTGAGAGTATTTTGCTAAAAAGTTTGAGTAAATTACTCAAATATTCAGCTTAGCTGTCACTAAATACATGTAGACTATTGACTGCAGATCTGTGTCCATACTGACAATAATTAGCTGTTGTCAACAGTGTTATCTATAGTTGATCAATATGTAACTGAAGCCTAAGAAGCTACAGATCTTCATTAAGTATCACATTAATGGGTTCTAGATGGAATATGTTCCCATAGATATTCATTATCAATTGGGCAACAAGTAATGGCATTTTGAGAGGAAATTGTATATTTAATCTAGTCCTAGTTTACATTTATTTCAGTAAAAAGCTATTTCGCACATTCCCGGCCCCCTCCCCGCAACCTCACAGTCAGTCCGTCAGTCTGTCACAAAAACTTAACGTTGGCTATAACTTTCTTATTTCTTGATAGTTCTTCATCAAACTTTCAATATACACTTATCATGACAACATCAACATGACCATACTAAAATATAAAGGTCAAGGTCACACTGAAGGTCATTGTATGGGTTAAATACTCATTTTTTCTTCACAAAAACTTAATGTTGGCTATTAACTGTCTATTCTTGATATTTCTTCATCATTTCTATATATACTCATCATGACAACGTCGACATGGCCATACTAAAATATAAAGGTCAAGGTCACACTGAAGGTTAAATATATGGGTTATATGGGTTAAATACTCATTTTTTTCTTCAGAAAACTTAGGTAGGCCAGTTTGTCAAGGTCATTTATCTGGGTCCAAAAAATCTTGTTATACTGACAAAACGCTGACAGGCAACACACGTGTTCTTTGGCGTCTAGTTAAACATCAATATTATATACCCTCAATATCTAGTTGCTTCTTCTAAATCATGTATTGTTTTGGTCTACTTGGATATCTGATACATCAAAAAAGAATTCACCAAGTAATTTATAGCAGATGTATTTCTTTGATCCAAAGAAATTCCACTACTTATAAGCTCATTTTGTAAAATTAACTTTGAAGTCAAGACTTTTTGTATCTAACTGTTATGATCAAAGAATTGTTTGATTTTATCACCATTCACTGATTGATTTTTGAGTTTGGTCTCTTTTTATATTGTTAAATATTCAGAATTCAGTTCATGGTTAAGTAATGATGAAGTAATAAATACAAAATATAATAACGGTATTTTGAGTGTTTTTGTGTGGTGTGTTGAATCAGAAGAAAATATATGTGTAGACATCCTATAACAATATTTGCCCTTATAACATCACCTGGCCCTTATAACAGCCCCTGGTCCTTATAACATCACCTGGCCCTTATAACATCACCTGGCCCTTATAACAGCCCCTGGCCCTTATAACATCACCTGGCCCTTATAACATCACCTGGCCCTTATAACAGCCCCTGGCCCTTATAACAGTATCTGGCTCTTATACGGTAACAGTCACTTGCCCTTATTACAGTCCCCGGCCCTTATCACAGTCCCTGGCCCTTATAATGGTTCCTAGCCCTTATAGGGTAACAGTCCCTGGCCATTATTACAGTCACTGGCCCTTATAACAGCCCCTGGCCCTTATAACAGCCCTTGACCCTTATTACAGTCACTGGCCCTTATAACAGCCCTTATAAAAGTCCATGGTCATTATAACAGTCCCTGGTCATTATAACAGCCTCTAGCCCTTATAGCAGTCCCTAGACCTTATAACAGCCCCTGGCTCTTAGTGTGTGTGTGTAGTTCTAAGGTCTGACCCTTATTACAGTCCCTGATCTTATAATAGTCCCTTGAAATTATGAACAGTCCCTTGCTGTATAACATCCCCTGGCCCTTATAACAGTCCCTTGTCATTTATAACAGCACCTGGCCCTTATAACAGCCCCTGGCTCTTATAACAATCCCAGGCCCTTACAACAGTTCTTGGTTGTTATAACAGCTCCTGGCCCTTAAAACAGTCCCTTGTCATTTATAACAGCCCCTGGCCCTTATAACAGCCACTGGCTCTTATAACAGTCCCTGGCCCTTACAACAGTCCTTGGTTGTTATAACAGCTCCTGGCCCTTATAACAGTCCCTTGTCATTTATAACAGCCCCTGGCCCTTACAACAGTCCTTGGTTGTTATAACAGCTCATGGCCCTTATAACAGTCCCTTGTCATTTACAACAGTCCCTGGCCATTACAACAGTCCTTGGGTGTTATAACAGCTCCTGGCCATTATAACAGCCCCTGGCTCTAATAAAAGTCCCTGGCTCTTATAGCAGCCCCTGGTCCTTATAACAGCACCTGGCACTTATAACAGTCCCTGGCCCTTATAAAGTCCCTGGCCCATATAACAGCCCCTCAATTTTATAACAGCACCCGGCCCTTATAACAGTCTCTGTGTCTTATAACAGCCCCTCACCCTTATAACAGTCCCTGTCCCTTATAACTGGCTCTTACAACAGTCCCTGACCATTATACCAGTCCCAAGCTGTTATAACAGCCCCTGGCTCATGTAACGGCCTCTGGCCCTTGTAACAGTCCCTGGCCCTGAAGATCTAGCTTCAAATGTTTCCTAATTGTTAAACTGATGAGCATTTGTATGAAATCAGCTTGGACTTAATGTGTCAGAGATGTTGTAGAATTTTAAAATAAACTTTGATAAGAACTATTAAAAGAAACGTGCAAATTGCTTGAATAAATGCATGACATGGCGCACCTTTGTAGAATAATTTAAAAAGCTTTTATTAGAATTGAATATGATGTAAGAATGAAATGCAATACGGAGGAGTTATGAGAACTTTGTATCAGAAATAACTGAAGAACTATCATAAAATATTATATACTGTGGAATCTTTACGATCTATAGGATCTACAGGGATAATGAAATGCTAATATGCCATAAAACTGACTTTTTTTATAAAGATAAAAAAGTCTGTAATTATAATCTCGATGATGTATGAGAATAAGAGACTGGCAAGTATAGTTTAGATACAGAAATACAGAGGATTAAAAGAGTAGAGTATTGGGCCATCCTTAACACATGCAGTGTTAGTTTGCTGAGTTCCGACACTAAAAGTTGAGCTCCGACCCAAAAAGTTGGGGTAACGCTAGGTAGGTAAGAAACGTTAAAAAAAAGAAGTTTGATAGCTGCCTTTTTAGTGGGTAGATCAGAGCACATCAAACCAACATATTTTTAAGGATTGCCTAGGCGTTTTGAAACAAAATGAATAAAAAACTGCATAAAGTAATGGAAGATGTGTATACAAATCATACCTTTACTTTTATATTAAATAATGTTTGACGACGTCTGCTTTCAGTCATCAGTTAGAAGTTCTGTTAGATGACAGCAGGACCACTCGCAGAAATGCCGAGAGACGCTATATTACCAAAGTCGTAACGTAAGTTCTTTGTTCTTTCTTATGTTTTGTTTTCGGAATTTTGTTCGTAAATCAGTGTTGCAGGAACTGATGTTAGCATTTTTATTGATGTTGTGAAGACTGACGTCAAACCTCTCTCTGTGTAACCTACGGTAATGGGTTAATGGAGCCGTTAAAAAACAATTAAACGACTTGTTTCACAGCGCGTGCTGTTATTTTACAGAATGGCGGGAGGAAAAATGGCTTATTTTAGTGGGAGTTTGTAACAGGTCTGACACTCCACTCCACAGCCCACAATCCCTTCCACCACAATTAACGCTATATCCAGTAATATTTCTGTAAATAATTTCTAAACTTGTAAGACAAAATAAGTACATTTTTAAATGTTTTAAAAAAAAAATGCTTTGTAATATTAATTGTTCTGTAACACTCCAAACCATTATGTGTGTGCCAGCCGGAACAGATTTCTACATCTTAAGTGCTTCAGACCCTTCTTGGAGGGATTGAGATGTTGTAACAGTGTCTGGCAGACTTCTTTATGTTTTACTAGTTTCCAATTTTATAATTTTATCTCTTACATAACAATGCCTTGCAAATTGTATATAGCAACAATTAAAGCTGAAAATAATATCCGACAACAACAGGGGAGTACATGGTGATATCAGACAAGCACCAGGCAAGTAGAGTTCTGATGTCTATTTACTACAGAGTAATTTTAGTAGCTCAATTTTTCACCTTTTTCTAATGCGTGGCATAAATGCCACCTGCGTCTTTAATTTTTGGTTATTTTAAAAGCCACAGCAAATCAAGAGCCAGAAATAGCACTTCTGATATTCTCAGAATTAACCTATATAATTGCCAGTTTGTAGCTCACCTGAGCCAAAGGCTCAGGCTCAAAGTGAGCTATTGTGACCGCTTTTTGTCCATCATCTGTTGTCCATTGTCCGTCCGTCGTCCGTAAGCTCTTGCTTAAACAACTTCTCTTTGGACAATTTTGACCAAATTTCACATGGATGATACTGAGGTCAGATTATTCCAAAATTATACAAATTGGTCAATGCGACATCCAAGATGGCCGCCATTACCATGTATGGTAAAGACCTTAAAAAATCTTCTTACCAAGAACCGCTGAACAGATTTTGAAAGTTTTTGTTTATAAATGATCGCCAACTCCTAAACCACAAAAGATTTACAAACAAAGTTCCTAGGGTCATGGAGATTTTACATAGACTTATATAGGGCATTTGTAAACAACATCTCAGAAACTGCTTGACCAATTTTGACCAAATTTCACGTGGTCGATACTGATGTCAGTGCCTCCCAAAATTTTACAAATTAGGTCAGTGCGACATCCAAGATGACCGCCATTATGGTCAAAACCTTAAAAAAATCTGCTTCACAAGAACCGATGAACAGATTTTGACAGTTTTTGTTTATATATAAATGATCGCCAACTGCTAGACTACAAAAGATTTACAAACGAAGTTCCTAGGATCAAAAGTGGCTGTGCCCCGGGGTTCCAAATTTTGTATATGGAGATATTACATGTTTTACATAGACTTATAAAAATCTTCTTCTCTTAAAGCACAAGATGTTGATCTTTCATAAGTTATATGTAGCAAAGTTTGTTCAAATGGTGAACCCCCCCAATCTTTGATAAACGCCGATCGATCATTGATCTGTAGTGATCAGTGTTTGTCTGTATCAGAGATTATGGACATAAGATTATCCGATTCTTGGGTCAATTTTCCTTTTTTTTTACTTTGATTTAGATTATTGTCCATATGAAAATTGTAGATCATTTTTTAATCAGTGAGAATCAAATTTCGACCATATTTTAGGGTTAGCCGTCGAAAACTGGAGAGGAGCAAAATGTTAGAAATTAACTTCAAACATGATAGCTTTGTCATGCAATGATATTTTTTAATTAAAAAGAGAACTGCATATATGAAATAATGAATATAATTATAAACAAAAGTATAATTCATTAATGGATAATTTTTACACCCCACCCCACCCCACCCAAATTGGGACAATTTTATAAATCTGACTAATATAAATAGTAATGCTGGGAATAGTCGGCCAGGTGTCAGTGTAATAAACTGGATCAGGTATCATGCCTTGTGTCTACGGCGGGGTATTCCAGCGTGGCAGCACTATAATTCTGAGCATAGAGCTCACTGCTACAAGCAGACACCATCGAGATATGACTGAAAGATTCGTAAATGCGAAATTAAATCCGATATATACAGTAAACTCTCTCTGATCTGGACGATCATGGGACTGACATTTTTGTCCTGATTTGTGGGGTGTCTGGATTACTGTTTTACATGAAAATTGTCAGTCATATCGTAGATATTGTTCATTAGCAGTATGTTTTCATCATATGTATTTCGTTGCATTGCTTACCATTATGAACTTATTAAAGAAGTACGTTTGAGATACTAATGTATGATAATAAATAGTTTTATTAAATTAAATATGATATAAGCACACAAACATTTATATATAACAAAGTTGCTAATTTTGTCAACAGCCATTGATGGTCCAGCGTAAAAATTATGCGTCAGTAAAACACACTTCACTGCAAAAACTTATAGAGCAGCGGTTGTGCTAAAAATCACATAAAACACAATTCAAACAAACATTACTCTTAGTAAAGAACTTCTGTTTTAAACTCTTCTTGAAGTCTTTGATTTAGTCTGAACAATAAAAGCAGTGCTCAGAACAAACCCGAAACCAATATACTGTGCCAATGTTACATAAATCTGTTACATACATCTATTACATACATCTATTACATAAATCTGTTACAAACATTTGTAACATACATCTGTGTTACATACATCTATTACATACATCTATTACATAACTCTATTACAAACATCTGTTACATAACTCTATTACATACATATATTACATACATCTGTTACATGCATCTGTTACATACATTTATTACATACATCTATTACATACATCTATTACATAACTCTATTACATAACTCTATTACATACATCTATTACATACATCTATTACATAACTCTATCACATACATCTATTACATACATCTATTACATAACTCTATTACATAAATGTATTACATACATATATTACATGTATACATCTATTACATACATCTATTACATACATCTATTACATAACTCTATTACATACATCTATTACATACATATATTACATAAATCTATTACATAACTCTATTACATAACTCTATTACATAACTCTATTACATCTATTACATAACTCTATTACATACATCTATTATATACATCTATTACATAACTCTATTACATACATCTATTACATAACTCTATTACATAAATCTATTACATAACTCTAATACATAACTCTATTACATAACTCTATTACATAACTCTATTACATCTATTACATACATCTATTACATACATCTATTACATAACTCTATTACATCTATTACATAACTCTATTACATACATCTATTACATACATCTATTACATAACTCTATTACATACATCTATTACATAACTCTATTACATAACTATTACATAACTCTATTACATACATCTATTACATACATCTAATACATAAATCTATTACTTACATCTGTTACAAACATTTGTTACATACATCCGTGTTACATACATCTATTACATACATCTATTACATACATCTATTACATACATACATCGATTACATACATCTATTACATACATCTATTAAATAACTCTATCACATACATCTATTACATACATCTATTACATAAATATATTACATACATCTGTTACATACATCTATTACATACATCTGTTACATACATCTATTACATACATCTATTACATAACTATATTACATGCATATGTTACATACATCTATTACATACATCTGTTACATACATCTTTTACATACATCTATTACATACATCTATTACATGCATCTATTGCATGCATCTGTTACATACATCTGTTACATGCATCTGTTACATGCATCTGTTACTATATTACATACATCTATTACATACATCTATTACATGCATCTATTGCATGCATCTGTTACATACATCTGTTACATGCATCTGTTACTATATTACATACATCTATTACATACATCTATTACTTACATCTATTACATGCATCTATTACAAGCATCTGTTACATACATCTGTGTTACATATACATCTGTTACATACATCTGTTACATACATCTATTACATGCATCTATTACATACATCTATTACATGCCAATTTCATATGGGAGAGCAGATATGATATGCCAGGCAGTTTGTGGAACTTGGCAAGAGCCTGTTTCCCTCCGTCTAGATGGGATTGCACTGATGTTCAAATGTAAATATTATATCAAATGTGTTACAGTGTGTGATGCTCAAATATAAATCATATCGCAACATGTATTAGGGACTATTAAGCATTGGATTACAAACCTGTTCGAACATAAATCATATCACAACATGTATTAGTGACTACTAAGTGTTGGATTACAAACGTGCTCATACCTTATAAATACTGTCCAAAATGGTATTGTATAGAGAGATCGGTAAAAAAAAATTACACTAACATCTAAGACGGTAAGTGTTTGTATTTTTGCCTGACATGTAAAAAAGCTTCTTCCAGGATTACAGTGTGTCCCTCTGACTTGTATATTATGATGGAGGAACAGCTGTAGCAGTAATTATCCACAATTACTTCCTTACCTGGATGTCCTTCCTGCTGCTGGAATGTATGTCGGGTGATAATAAAGCAAGCAGGCTTTGTGAATGTCCTTCCTGCAGCTGGAATGTATGTCAGGTGATAATAAAGCAAGCAGGCTTTGTGAATGTCCTTCCTGCAGCTGGAATGTATGTCAGGTGATAATAAAGCAAGCAGGCTTTGTGAATGTCCTTCCTGCAGCTGGAATGTATGTCAGGTGATAGTAAAGCAAGCAGGCTTTGTGAATGTCCTTCCTGCTGCTGGAATGTATGTCAGGTGACAATAAAGCAAGCAGGCTTTGTGAATGTCTTTGCTGCTGCTGGAATGTATGTCAGGTGACAATAAAGCAAGCAGGCTTTGTAAATGTCCTTCCTGCTGCTGGAATGTATGTCAGGTGACAATAAAGCAAGCAGGCTTTGTGAATGTCTTTGCTGCTGCTGGAATGTATGTCAGGTGACAATAAAGCAAGCAGGCTTTGTAAATGTCCTTCCTGCTGCTGGAATGTATGTCAGGTGACAATAAAGCAAGCAGGCTTTGTGAATGTCTTTGCTGCTGCTGGAATGTATGTCAGGTGACAATAAAGCAAGCAGGCTTTGTGAATGTCCTTGCTGCTGCTGGAATGTATGTCAGGTGACAATAAAGCAAGCAGGCTTTGTGAATGTCCTTCCTACTGCTGGAATGTATGTTAGGTGACAATAATGCAAAATGACTTTATTTTCATTCTTCAGATGTCAGTACCAGTACTATTATATGGTATTCTGGTATTTCAGTGTAGATATATGATATTCTGGTATCTCACTGTAGATATATGGTATTCTGGTATCTCACTGTAGATATATGGTATTCTGGTGTCTCAATGTAGATATAAGGTATCCTGGTATTTTAATGTAGATGTATGGTATTCTGGTAGCTCACTGTAGATATATGGTATTCTGGTGTCTCAATGTAGATATAAGGTATCCTGGTATTTCAATGTAGATGTATGGTATTCTGGAATCTCATTGTAGATATATGATATTCTGGCAGTTTAGAGAAGTTTTCAGAGAGAACATTAACATTGGAACTCAGAAATTGATAACATTCAATTTATTTTTAAGAGTCTGTGGTTATACAGGTGGCTATGGCATTTCTTTTAGCATAGAATGTTGAAGTATTGTCTGATTTATCATAAATATTGTTCTGCTATAAAACCAGGAATAAGAGCAGTTTGTTTAGAAGGTGAGATACTCATGAGTATAACAGCATGATTGTAATAAAACAGTAGTAACTTATCAACCATTGGCAGTGAGATAGGAAGTAAACACAGGTAGGTAAGAAATACAAGTAGTTTAAAGCTACTGACCCTGTATTTAAAATGCTTTCTTTGCAGGCATTCTTTCCTTGTAACGTCATGTTTACCAGCTCAGGGACTTGAACACACAAAGTTTCTAATTTACAGTCAGTTAAAGACTGTCGTTTTATCCACTGAACTAAATTGGCTTCTCAGAAACATGGTATACTTTGTACCATTTATTATAATGCAGAATAACCTAACATATTTGAATTCACATCTGACATATCAGTATAATTAGTACATCATGTCGCACCATGTAAATTAACCACTCCTACGACTAGGGGTACACTAGCCACTACTGAATTACTGCTCACAGGTATTTCACCCCTAGTCGTAGGACTGTAACCATGCCTGATGTTATAAAATATTTTATCATATAACTTACGGTGTGGGAGTGGAATAACACCATTCCATATTTTTGATATACCACTAGTTGTATAAGTATATGCAAATAAGCTTAGTATGCACTGTCAAAAAAAATCGACTATGATCCAGTTCCCACGGTTAATGACGGTTTCGCGTGTAAAAGCGACAGGCAAAATGCAATAAAAGTCGATATGTGAGTTTTGTCATAAATAGAATCTAACGTTCGTTCTTATTCATTATTGAATTTATTAAACTCGTTAGCAAAATTGATATAATGCTTGGCAAGAGCCTCGCATTATATCATTTTGCCAACTCGTTTAATAAATTCAATAATGATTGATTGATTGAATTGGATTTTATAGTCGCACCAACAGCTAAGGTCATATGGCGACTTTCCAGCTTCCATTGGTGGAGGAAGATTCCAGGTGCCCCTCCGGGCAATTTTCGTGCACGGGCGGGCACCTGGGTAGAACCACCGACGTTCCGCAAGCCAGCTGGATAGCTTCCTCACATAAAGATTCCTACGCCCCTGAGGGATCGAACCTACAGCGGTGAGGGGCAAGTGATTTCAAGTCAGAAACGTTAACCACTCGGCCACGGACGCCCCCTAAATTCAATAATGAATGAGTACTCATGTAAGATCCTCTATTTATCAAATTAAAACTAGGATTCTGTTCTAAACAAATTGATCTCATGTTTTAATGTGCAATTGATAAGTTTGTGCCGATGTCTGCTATTGCGTAATACCTATATTCAGTGTTAATAGTGCTACAACATACTAACAAAAAATTCTCCCAGTTTCTTGTTGGTAACCTTGCTACCACATCTACTAATGTACTTAAATAGAACAGTTTGTGATCATTTGGAATTGCAACATGTATTTAATGTGAAACAGTTACCATAGCGTAACCGGCATGACATGTAATATTGAAAATGAAATTCATTTTGATCAGATCTCCAAGATGGCTGTCTTACAGGGAAAACTTATGATTGTTACCTCAACTAAACTATTGATAAAGTATTCATGAAACTACTGGAACATTGCTGTTGGTATCCAGTTGGTCCTCAACTTCTTGTAAAATCCAAGATGGCCACCACACCTTAAAATACTCTAAAGTAGTAAGTTTGTTTTCGCTACTGCTCTAGATTCCACAGAGATACGTTTATGAAACCTGTATCAAGTGAACAGCATGTCATACATCAGTTAGTTAAAAAAATTGATCAGATTTCCAAGATGGCTGCCAGTGGCCATCTTGAGTGTTTAGACTCAAATAAGAAAAACTTACGATTGCTTTTTATTATTTTTCTGAACTTCTGACGATCTTCCTGAAATTGTGCAAGAACTGATATTATAATTATGTTCTACTAAAATATAAAACTGACATCAAGGCTATCATTTAAGTTGGTCAAGAGCATAGAAGTTGAATCTCTCAAAAATTCTGATAAGATTAAATTTCAAAGATTGCTGCTTTTCAATTTTAAATGTGTTTTGTCGATAAATTATCAGTACCGTTCCCTTTCTGCTCAGTCACAGAAAAAGCTGTTCTAAAAATGCTTCTTTAAAGGACAATTTTCATTAGGGACCTATTGTTTCATGTTTTGATGGCAGCCATTTTGTATTATATGTTGATGATTATTTTCAGTGAATACTTAAATTTTCTACTGATATATTCTGTGCATACTCACGTCATGTTAATATATAGTCATATAAATCTAAGCAATTTCCTGAATGGTAAAAATATTTTGTTATGACGCTTTTTGTGCATGTATTATCCAACATCTATAGAACAATACAGTGTCCTGATGATGGTCAGTGTTGGACCGAAACTAGTAGATAATACATTCTATCACTATCCAGTGTTGGTCTTGGATCCTACTATCTTTTATATTTATTAGAATACCATATTTTGGTTGGTTTGATCAGTAATTTTAACATTGCATCCACATCCTTACATTTTATCCCTGTGAATTCACTGTTACAGTAGGTAATTGGCCCTGAAGTGTTGGATTGTAGATAATTAGCTCCCAGATAGGAGAACACTGGTAGTCTAGATAAGGGTTGTTGTGGTTTTGATGCTAACTATGGGATGTAGCACAGACATGGAGGATGATATACTGAACTTATACTGAACTGTGTAAAGGAGTTAATGTGAATTACAAAATTTGATGCAAAGATTTGGAAGATGGTAAATTTATAGTTTTATATATTATATGTATGTAAATACCGTATTTCTCCTAATAAAAGCACCTCCCTAATAGTAGTCCACCCCGCATCCCACACACACCCCACCATTTCCGATCATTAGACCCTGGTCCTCTATTGAAGTTAGGATCTGGGGTATGGATGCATGGTGGTTAACATGGTTACCTCATAAGGTTAGAGGTTTGATACATGGCTGAGGGATATTGAGCTTTTGGTCTTGCACTTTATAACTAGCACTGCTTCATCCATCAAATACTGGGGACCGAAAGGTGCCATATACTGTAGTTGATCCTCGGGCAGGAAAAGTTTGGTGTTTAACGTCATTTTTAGGCTATGAATGAACGTTGATTTTTTTGTGGTGGAGGCAGACCACCCATTTATTCCAGGAGAGAACCAGTACTGAATACCTCCTGCCATCCGTAAGAATCACTTTCTCACAAGTTGAGCTCCCGGTGGCAGGAAAAGAAACATTTATTGTTAAGATTAATAAGTGTAGGCATTACGTGGTTCGAGTATTAACTTCATACCCCATCCAACCCCTTCTCCCAGAAGCGAAAACATTTAATAGGTATATAATTTTAAAGAGGTTATCACATTTATTCAGTAAAATTGTTTTTAAACATGTTTTATTGTCGAAATATCCGTTATAAAAAATCCTGCTAATATAATCTTTCCCATCGCTTAATGGGACTGCGTAATGGGCTTTCCCTTATTTCCTTAGCATCTTCTCCATCTCATTAACAGCTGCTCTAAATGTTACATTGATGAGCCATACACATGACCATTCAGTTGTTGCTGGTATCGTAATATGTGGTCAGTACTTATAACATGCAAGTTCCGAGAATCACACTTTTCACAGGCATTTTTTGTTTTGTTTGTTTGGCCTTAAGTGTGATCGTGTTTTTTATGCATTGTATAGTGCATCCATGGTCGAGGGGTTAACAACATTGCATTGTAAACCTTCTCACCTCTCTCAGCTGCGGATTCGAAACCCACTAGGAGCTCAACTTGTAAGTGAGAAAGTGTTGATTCTTACAGATGACGGGAGGTGTACAGTACTGGTTCTACCCAGGAAAAATGGGGTGGCCTGCCTCTATCACAAAAAAACGACTCATATATGGCCTAACATGTGCATAAATGAAGTAAAACACCATTCAAACAAACATTTATGCCTTGTTTTACATCTTTGTTTCATATTACGTCATATTATGTAATATGAACTATGGAAAGTGAATATATAATCTGTTCGTTTTCAAGAAACACAGATTCAGTTGCATGTACTTGGGCTAAAGCTGTGATTGTATTTTATCTTAGTAAGAAACTTGGTTTAAATCAGGTTAATTTATGTCTTAAGGGTTATTCAAAATACTTTTGTTTTTGGTTATTCACCAATGACTTCATTCAGAGATAGCATTATCAGATGACAAAGTTGGTAACCTATCTCTCAATGCAAGGTTGTACAAGGTTTAACAATGATGTGTGGATAATCTTGTCTCTGATTTAAATGATAACTGTGTGGATTAGCATCTTGAGAAGGATTATACCTCGTCCAGTTTGGGTGACACTCGATGTAGGATTATACCTTGTCCAGTTTGGGTGACACTCGTAACAAGTGATACATACATGTTTTAAGCCCAGGCAGCCAGTTTTGTGACCAATTTCTTATGTCAGTAGTGGTAACTATAATCTGATTTCAAACACCCTTCTATTTACATATTTTACTTTCAGAAAGTTTTTATGAGAAAACAAGTATAAAAAGATAACAGTGAACATTTTATTATACCAACGATTGTAAAAATATAGTACATGATCATTTTTTATTGTACTATATAATTTTATGCGATGTCATGTATTTCGTAACATGTAAAAAAGACAAATTCAAAATTATTTTTTCAACAGTATTGTTTGTAAATGGGGAATACTTTTGTTAAAAAATATAAGTGTACTGGAATGAATGTTAAAATGTATAAATAATGTTAAAAATGACTGCATGTGCAGAATGATGACTGTGTTCTGTTTAAATATCCAGGTGTAGTTAAGGAGGGCATGAGGTTTGGAGTGGCAGGCCAGGGTTTTTTTAGGGACATGTTCCTGAATTTTGTTTTGGTTCTTGTAACAATTCAGTGGCGTAGCTGCCTATAGCCACTGTAGGCACGTGCCTACACATTGTCCCCAGAAATCAAAAAAATAAAAATGCCAAAAATGCAATAAAAACTGAATGGGGTAGTGGGTGGAGAGGTATGGTGAGATCATATCAGTTTTTACTCGTGGTCTTTTCAGAAAACAAAAGTAGAGATGTTTACGCTCGCGGTCTTTCGGAACCAAACACACCATGATTGTGCAAAATTTCGAAAGATTTTAGAAAGCAAATATTCATATTAATATACGTTATTTTGTTCTGTTCCGATGTTTTTGTTGCTAAATCACAGATTTAAAAAAGCTTGAAATCGTGGGTTAAAAACATATTGTTTGTTGCTTAAAATACTGTCAGAATGCAGGATTTGGCTTCCTTCTAAAAAATAATTCGCACGGGGGCATGCCCCCGGACCCCACTAAACCATGTGCCTACACACTGATTTAGGCACAGCTATGCCCTGTACATGGTATTTTAATTTGTGAATCCTGCATTTTTTAAATATTTTATTTTAGTCATTAAAATTAATTAACAGTGGACGGGCATGCCCACCAAAAATGCCTTTATAGGATTTTAGTGAAAGGGACACATCCCTGGTCCACCCCACTGGATCCACCCGTGATTTGCATAGTATTTGCTCATGGGGGATATTAAACATTATATAAGAGTTTGTACACAAAAAATTTCACAAAACTACCAGTGTTATTCCCAGTGATATATTTTTGATTGTGTCCTGTGATAAGGTAGGGTTTGTAAATTGTTGAAGACATTTGTTGCTAATGACGGATGTAAGTGATCGTAAATTTCTCTGCATTAATTCAGTCTTTAAGGAATAAACGGATACAATATGTCTCATATATTCTAATGTATACAGTTTCTTGTTTTATTCAGTAAGGAATAGTTTTCAAATGTGGCCACAATCATAGTTTCACCATCACCACTTTAACAAGCACCATCATCATCAGCAGTAGCAACAGCAGCAGTTATCAATCATCATCACAAAAAAAACATGCACCATCATCATCAGCAGCAGCAACAGCAACAGCAGCAGAAACAAGTATCAGCCGCAGCATCAACAGCAGCAATTATCATCACACCACAATAAGCAGGTGGCATCATCATCATCATAATCATCATCATCATCTTCGTCATCATCATCAGCATCATCATCATCAGCAGTAGCAGCAGCATGACTGGAAAGTATACTCCTCAAAATAATTCAAGGACCACAAAATAAATCAGTAATAACTAATTAATCTTTAATGTTATGGATTTCATAATGCAATAATTGTAAAGGAATACAACTAAACTTAAACATTGTTCAATTACAGTACTTTAAAAAATTCTAAACATGGTCTTTAAATTATTAGGTAACTTCTTAATTTACCTCACTTTTTAGCTCTACTGATCAGAGATCAGCAGAGCTTATGCCGTGGTATAAGCCGTGGTGCGGCGTCCGTCGTCCGTCCGTCCGTCTGTCCGTTAACTTTTATTTGTAGCGACTACTCCTCTGAAACTACTGGATGGATATTCATAAAACTTTACAGAAATGTTGCCCATGAAGTCTAGTTGATCCTAGCAAAAATGCATGTTGATGTGAAATCCAAGATGGCCACCAAAGCTAAAAATAGATTTTTTAAATACAAGTTTGTAGCGACTACTTCTTGAAAACTATAAGTGATATTGATATGGGACTTTTTCTAAAATGATCAGTATGACATGATGTTGGTCCTTATCAAAAATCGTTTTGATTCAACGTTAAACGTGGCTGCCAGCGGCCATCTTTGTTTACATAGAGTTATATAGTAAAAACTTGTAGCGACTACTCCTCTGAAACTACTTGGCGGATTTTCATGAAACTTTACAGGAATGTTGCTCTTAATGGCTAATTGATCCTAGCAAAATTTCATGTCGGCCAGAAATTCAAGATGGCTGCCACAGTTAAAAATAGATTTTTAAAAAATAAGTTTGTAGCGACTACTTCTTGAAAACTATAAGTGATATTGATATGGGACTTTTTCTAAAATTATCAGCATGACATGATGGTTATCCGAGTCGAACATTATTTTGATTAGACATTAAACATGGCTGCCAGTGGCCATCTTTGTTTACATAGAGTTATATAATGAAAACTTGTAGCGACTACCCCTCTGAAACTACTTGACGGATTTTCATGAAACTTCACAGAAATGTTGCTCTTGATGTCTAACTGATCCTAGCAAAATTTCAGGTCGGCCGGAAATTCAAGATGGCCGCCATGGCTAAAAATAGATTTTCAAAATGCAAGTTTGTAGCGACTACTTCTTGAAAACTATAAGTGATATTGATATGGGACTTTTTCTAAAATGATCAGCATAACATGATGATGGTCCTTGTCAAAAATCATTTTGATTCGATGTTAAACATGGCTGTCAGCGGCCATCTTTGTTTACATAGAATTATATAATGAAAACTTGTAGCGACTACTCCTCTGAAACTACTTGACGGATTTTCATGAACTTCACAGGAATGTTGCTCTTGATGTCTTATTGATCCTAGCAAAATTTCAGGTCGGCCGGAAATTCAAGATGGCTGCCACGGCTAAAAATAAATTTTCAAAAAACAAGTTTGTAGCGACTACTTCCTGAAATCAAAATCAATCAGTAGAGCTTCAAGGTCATTGACCTCTTGTTTAATAAAATTCTAGAAAAAAAAATAATTCAGAGACAAAATCATCCTCATTTTGTTGTGGAGATGCCTCCTGATTGCACCACAGACGGTCTAGGAAAAAACATTCCAGACCCCCCTATGCGTACATAGTACATATTGGCTACGCCCCTGAATACATTGCACAAATGTATGATTTAACCTTTATAAATTATCTTCAAAAGTTGAGTTTTAATTTCTAGCAAGATTTTTTGGTTTGTTTACATTGTCAACCAATCAAAATTAAGAGATTCTGTGTAATAGCTCCGAATTTACCCTGGAACTTCTTCCCTGCCCACTGATTGGTTGGTAATTGGTGTAGTCGAAATCTGAATCATATTGCAGTCTACATAATTATACTGGATAGGATGGATGATAGTATTCTAGAACGACTATGTGGATCTGTATCAAACATATTAAGTTGTTAATGTGAAACTGTTGTATCTTGTTTGTTTATTAATCTATAGTTACAATACTTACGCGCACAACCCCTCAAATTATGTCTCCCAGGCATAGACAGTTTAATCAGTCTTATGAAATGCATATCTTCTTCTTTTCTGATTTCCCAGTGTTTGTCATAGTAGTTATGATTCGCACAATTTATAGCAGCCTCAGAAGCTCGGTGGATATAACGGCCCTGCATGGTTTCGAGCAGTGAAACAATCGACCTTCATACTGTAGTGTAATCTAACATGGTCTATTTAAATACTCAATGCTGATTGGTTATTGGGAAGGTCTTAACCCTTAACCCGCTACATATATATAATGGACTTCTTTCTTTGAATTAAAAAAAAATCATTTATGTGACAAAGGGGTGGTTTGGGAAATGACTAATCAGCAGCCAGACATTGATCAGCCTGTTATAATAGCCTTTGTAAACCCAGATCAGCCTGCGAGCAGACTGCTCAGGGTTAACAATGGATGCAAAGGCTATTATAGTTGTGCTTAGCATGTTAAGGGTTAAAATTCCAATACAATACAGAGCACTCGTTTGGCCATTTTTCCCCTCCCGTAAATGTATATATTTTCCCCCCTTTTCCTGTGATTTTTTTTTTTTTTTTTATTAGAATTTTTTTAACTCCAATACAGGAAAACAGCATACATTTTGTAATTTGGAATGGTAAATTATTGGTACCACTTAAATAATAAAAAAGAACTTGACATTCCCCTTTGATATTGAAAACAACTTAAAATTCCCCTTCCTGAGGGCCCTGGCCCCAGTCCCCTAAAAGTTGACTAGTGCCCTGCAATACCTCTGACGTCGTTCACGTCAACCGTTAAGACATCATTTTAAATGCCAGATGCAAAACAACAATACAATGGAATGCGTTATTTTAAAGGACGCCATGTTCCAACAGCACATTTAAACAGGATGAAACTGTAATTCTTCTCATTTAATGTTGAGAGATAGGCATAATGTGTAAGTTGGGAAAATTTGTTTGTATTT
This sequence comes from Cyrtodaria siliqua, assembly GCA_037043455.1. NCBI lineage: Eukaryota > Metazoa > Mollusca > Bivalvia > Adapedonta > Hiatellidae > Cyrtodaria > Cyrtodaria siliqua. The sequence continues at coordinate 145,980 of JAWPHD010004117.1, forward strand.
TGTTCAATCTCTCCACAAAATATGTATAATTATACTTAAAAATCCATGTCAGATAAGAAATAATGTGTTTGAGACTTGAAACAAATCGAAACTGCTTGCCTGCAGCCCTTGGTATCGAGGTGTTTCAAGTCCCGCACACCAGGTATTGATCTGAGACAATATAAACCGGCTGGTAATATTTTATTTCTTAAATATACATTTCATTCACAAATACAATCATCTCGGTTACTACATATAAACATCTCGGTTACGATGTAAACACAACACAAGAAAGGCAGCTGTATGTGCCTGTGGTATGCAGGTATGCAGTATATTAATAGAGAAGAAACTTTTATTAATGTGTGCACCCTGAACACACCTGTACTTTGTTCTCCATCTTCATCAGCTGATGAATTACCTTTATAATTGAGTGGATGAGGAAGAGGGTAGACATACAAGTTCACCAGTTAAGCAAAGGTTTGATTTGATTTGAAAGGTGGTTGACATCCTTTTCCAGTACATTTTAGGCTATGTATGATGGTCGATTTTTAGCAGACGTCAACAGGGCTTATGCGATAACATTTCATCTGGAGGCGTGTGCCTGGTTGTTGACGTTCATTAGCAGCAGTTTCTCTGAAACCACTCAGCCAATTTTTCTCAAATTTCCCATGGATGCTCCTGAGTGGGCTGGGACCTTACAGATGAGTTTTTTGGTCAGTCCAACATTCAAGATGGCCACCATTGCTAAATAGCCAAAACCTTAAAAAATCTTTTTCTGCAAAATGGCACGATAGGTTTTTACAGTAATTTTTGGAACTGATGGCTCCTGATTGTTTTCAGTGGGGGTATCCGTGTCCCATGGACACATTTCTAGTGTTTTTTTGAAAAGGTTGTGGAGGATGAGAGGGTGGGGTGCTACTATTATGGGAGGCAGTTTTATTAGGGGAAATACAGTAATTGAAAGGAAGAGAATGCCTATATTTACTGCAAGGGTGGGAGGGAGGCAGGCAGGCAGGGAGGCAGGGAGATATGTTTGAGACTTATTTGACCCAGGCTAGAAGAGCGCAGATTTCCCTAATTGGAAGTAATTGGTATGTGTCTTAATCACGCATAATTAATGGTTTATCATGAACCAGACACACATTGTTATATGTAATATAGAGTTACACCCCTTTATCATGCTGGCTAGGATGAATTATTAGCAAGCTGTTGGCATTTCTTTCCTGAAAAATTACAGAGATATTATCTAAATTATCTTCATTGTGTTATAGTACATTGGATGGAGTGTCACACTTACAAGCGAGGATGTTACAGAGGAAAGGTGGAGTCATTTATTTACACAGGAATATAAAGTTTCATTTTTCTTAAGTTGGATTTAATTTGTTTCCTATTTCGTTTGGGATATTTGATATTTAGAAACCTGAGTACCTGATAGTTTGTATACGTATACAAACTCTTGCTCATATTTCTTCTTATTTAGTATGAAGTGTTTGCAGCTGTGGTTCTGATGGAGTGTTATAGGAGTGCTTTTATTTATTCTTCTGTGTAACATAGCTGACAGGTAGGGGCTAAAAAGGACATGCAGCCATTCTTCAAATATTTATCACACCTTAAAATAATACTACTCAAAATTTGCTCAGCTTCAAACCTTTTTCGCCTTTGGTGGGTGACATGCAAAAATACACAAGATTTTTTTTTCTAATCAATTGTTGACAATAAAATAATGAAGTTCACATAAATTAATCATAAAACGAAGTTAATTGTTGAGTTTTATGCTGTTGGTAAAATCAGCCACCCTAAAGTTTCAAATTGAAATCGGTGCTTAGCAAATTTTGAGCAGTATATGACCTTGAACTTTTATACATGCAAGTCAGTGAAGTTCTTTGAAGCTAAATATAAACATTCAAATATCAGGGGGATGCAGGGTGGGAGGAAGTCGGTGTGGGGTAGGATTTTTTTCCTCTAAAATAATTATGTATAATATTCAACGATTAGTCAAATACCATATAATTACCGGTAGTTTTGAAATAGTTTACAAATTATATATAATTTTCAATAATAGTTTTTAAAATATTTTCATCTTGCTTACTCATTGAGGCCAGTATTTTTTAATTAAGCTTTTTACCGTTTTTTCAGCGAATTAAATGTAGGGTAGGGGGACGGTAAAAAAAATTAATAAAAAGGAAAATAATTTTCATTTGCATAAATTCTATGATACAATCATCAAAGTAATATACGAGGGGCATTCAAAAAGTTCTGAGACTGCCTTCATATACAAGGGTCAGTCAGAAAGTTCTGAGACTGCCTTCATATACATGTACGAGGGTCAGTCAGAAAGTTCTGAGACTGCCTTCATAAACATAATAGTTTACGTTGTAGCACTTAATTTTTATGCAAATGATTGTTTAACCTCTTTTGAGTGTGTCCTTGGAGATCAACTGTATTTGGATGTTCCATGCGTCATATAACCATTGCTTTAGCAACCCATGTTTGATATCACGGCGGAGCACTTCGGAAATTATGAAACTTGAATATGTTTGAAGTCGCGTTGCACTTTTAAAGTAGAGATGCAATTTTTTGTTGAAGTCAAAAAATGACATTGCTTGAACGAATGGAGCACCAGAGCAGGGCTTTTTTACCTTATATAACAGAGGCCTGTAAAGGGCCTATTCCCAATAGAAAATTGGACTGTTTTTTCCCAACTGTGGCAGAAATATTTCCCAATCGGAAAACAACAGTTTTTCAGAATTTGAGAAATAGCATGAATTCTGCAGTGTGTTTTTGGCTGCTAAGTAAATTCCGACTTGGAAAAGTTAATAATAATGGTAAATAATGGATGACAATATAAATAAAGTATATACTAATGTCATATTTACTTAATTTATGAAACCTTGTATTTTTCCCAAAATGAGAAATAAGCGCGTTCTTTTTCCCCAAAATGGACAGGCCTGGGCCTCTTCCCAATTTTGTGGAAAAAAGCCCTGCAGAGTGTTGTAAATTTGTGTGCAAAGGCTGGTATGATGCCTACGGACACTTGGAAAGTGATATCAAATGTTAAACAACCCAAGAAGTGTTCCAATGCATTGGTATTTAGATGGCACCGACGATTTACGAAAGGTCATGAATTGACAGATGATGATGTGCGCACAGGAAGGTCAAAACATGGACCGATTGTGAAACACAAAGTGAAAGACTCCCTCGTGACCGACCGAAGAAAGAATGTCTTGGAAATTGCTCCCGAAGCCGGAATAAGTCTTGGAATTGCCCAGGGTCCGTATTCATAAAGTGTCTTAGCTCTATCTTAACTTAAGTCAAATTTTATCAATACTTTAAACACATTTTTCTATTGTTTTAAGACATCTTCTTTATATTTTCAATAATGCTATGGATTAATGAAACCCACAGCTAAAACAGTGTCTAAAAATAAATGCACTCGCTGTGAGGTTAATAATGATATTTGAAAATATGTAAAAATCTTACATTTTGACTTATGTAATATTTTCTACTTAAAGGGACACTGTCCGTAAGTAAGCAGAAATTGAGCATAACCAATTAACTGTCTGTCTTTCATTCAGTGAAATGTAAACATAAATGAATGTAATGTAATAAAAAACATGAGAAGTCTCTAGTAATAAACTTGTGAGTTTGAAAAAAAAGTTTAAATTATTATTTGTAAATAATGTGGGACTAATATATAGCGCACACTATTATTGCCCGCGAGTGTAATTTTAGTCTGGGCTGCTAGTTCAAACTCGCGAAGTGGTACTTCTTTTTTGTACCACGATTGAATTCCGTCGAACAATATTGCTTTTAATTAGTAAATATTCAATAATGTTTAGTGTGTAATGTTTGTGAACGTAATTAGTGTGTGTTTTATAAGTTAAAAGTTACGGACAGTGTCCCTTTAAGTTGCTTCATGAATACTGGCCGTGGCCATCATCAGCTGAGACTTAAAAATACGTGAAGTCAGCGCCTGCACTACTTAATTGCCTGCTGACTAAATAAAAAAGCTGTCTAATTTTCCCAGCCAAATGACCTGACATAGCACATAGGATACATCAATCACTGTATGTACTTGTTGATATTTAATAATAATTAGTGCAGGTAATCTGTACAGTTAAAAGGAGAAAAAGATGATAAAAAAAGGTGTAGTTACACTGAATGTCATAAACTATGTTTTTGTGTCATCTTTTGTTGTCTGTCATCGTTGTCCTTCCACGTAGGTCACACTTTGACCTGCAACCTAACCTTGGCCATAACTTGAAAAGTATTTGAGTTATGTTCATAAAACTTCACACAGATCTTCATCTTACTGTACCTCAAGGAATATCTTAAACATGTCCAATAATGCTTGCTTTCCTTTTGGCAGAGATGTGCACTTTTCATAAAACTTTAACCTGCAACCTAACCTAGCTCATAACTTGGCATAATATTGACCTATGGTCATGAAACTGCATAGGCTTAGCCAGGTTTTCAAGATGTATACGCACACCGAAAAATACGTTTGGGGGCGGGTGTGGGAGGAGTGGGTACTGTGGGAGGGGGATACCCCCTCCTGGTGGTCGGGGGTCCGGGCCTCCCCAGGAAAAAAAATAAAATAAGGAAGGAAATTGTGCATTCTGGAGCATTCTGAGCACCTTTCTGGCGTTAGAAGTAATTGTTTTCTCTAGTCTATTATGCTCGGCAGTTTTTATATTACGCACATGCGTATTGTGCGTATAGGGCGCTACGCCCTTGAACTGTATACAGTTCAATTATCCAATACAGAGTTATGCTCCTTTTCCGAAACTTTAACAATTAAAAATAAAATCAGCTCCATAATTCATGAATGATTGCACCGGCTGTCTTAAAACTATATAGTTAGATTGTACTTACTGAAATAAGCACACGACAGGTGACACAAGTAAAGACTAGTGTTTCGTGGAACACCCTTTTAGTTAAATATGGAATACACGTGGAATACTCATGGGCATAATATCACACAGTTCAGTTCAATTGGATTTAACAAAAAATCGACGCAAAAAGGTCATAATTATGAGATCAGCAGGAATGAATAGACCTACCCTTCATTTAAATAAAATTAAATGAATGCAGACTGGACCTAGAACCAAACTGCAGAGTTGCTGCAAATTCTGTTGTAGACATTCCAGTTCAACTGACAAGGATCTACCTGCTGGCCATAGTCTCTACCTGCCAATATCGTATCATGCGTATGTCTTACTTGCAGATATCGGTCTGGGCAGATTATAAGCCAATTAAATCGCCCACTAGCCACAAGCACAATTTATTCGAGCCTTTTTTTCACACGCATAAAGTCGACGTTTGCATGAAGTCGTGTTGTAAATAAACGTACAACGTCAATTATTGATGCATCAGTTAAACCTTTTAACGTCATCTGCTGCTTCTCATAAGTTAAAAATAAGAAATTAATACTAAATTAACTTGAAAATATGTATTTGGAAAGTCTCATTGAATCTCTCAAAATCTTGCCAAAATCGCCTAAAACGTTGGGGCGATTTCAAACATCCTTAATTTTCCCCAGGCCCTCAGGTTCTGGATCCGTGTAGCATAACGTAACGAAGAAATCAGAAGCGGGCCGTGTGACCGAGGCTATGCTGGCCACTGATAAACTGCGCATGGCCCTATTCATATTTGGGCCAAAATAATAGGATATTACTTGAAATCTGTAAAACATTTCTTAAAATCTTTGAAACTGTATTCATTATTTTAAGCTAAGGCACGTTGCTCAGGAACGTTTTTATTCAAAGAAACACCACAAATTGTCAGTGTGTCCTTTTAAAGGGACACATGTCAATCTTGAAGTCTTTTATCAAGCCGCTCGATTTATTAATCCAATATCATTTTGACTTTAAATCTGCTTGCATATATTTAAATACAAGTTTAAGTTTCTAACTTTTCTTCGCTATTCTATTATAGGTTTTAATATATTATTGGTGAAATGTAATCAACAGTTAGTAAAATGTAAAAACAATTGATTTATTATATTCTTATAAATTATAAGAATAGTATAAATCAATTGTTTTTGCATTTTACTAACTGTTGATTACATTTCACCAATAATATATTAAAACCTATAATATTAATGATCGAACAAATGCAACATATATAGAAAAACTTAACGAGACGCCGTAAGTTTTTTAGAAAATCAATATTGCCGTGTGTCTCTTCAATGCTGCAGTCGCTCATTGAGACAGCATGCACAGGTAGCAGTTTCCAGCTGTGAAGATTTGTTGGAATTGTGTCTTTTTGTCAAATTAATATTCCTGTCAAATTCAGCTAGACAGAGTGACAATTTTACAAAAGTTGTATCGATTGTGGCTAAATGATATCTGGAGAAAGATGCAGTTGATTAGGTTCTTGTCAGTTTCTTATGTTCTCCTTGATAACTGGTTTGAATGCAAGTCTTTGAAAATGATCAGACATGAAATTGTAGTACGAATGTTTTTAACCAGGTTTTTCCTTTGGAACAGTCTGGTTATTCGATTGGCGGGTAACGTGTTACTCGTGGTTTCTGTTCCATAACTTTAGTTAGCAATAAGATATTGAGATGAAACTTGCTGTGTAGGTAGCTTATATGGAAAGGAAGCTTGGGTTGTATTTGAGGTCACTGCGGTCAAGGTCGATGTTACTAGAAATAAATGGTTTCCACTCAATAATCTTTGTTAGGAATGAAACATTCTGTGTTGGTAGCTTATATGGAAAGGAAGCTTGATTTTGCATATGAGTTCACTGGGGTCAAGGTCACTGTTACTCAAATTAGAAAAATGGTATCCGCTCAATAACGTCAGTTAGGAATCAGGTATTGGAATGAAACTTGCTGTGTAGGTAGCTTACATGGAAAGAATGCTTTGGATTGCATTTGAGGTACTGGGATCAAGGTCTTTGGTTAGGATTGAGACTTGCTGTGTAGGTATCTTACATGGGAATGAGGCTTCAGATTGCAATTTGGGTCAAGGTCACTTACTAAAAATAAAAAAAAGTTTTATGTGCTATAACTTAAGTTAGGAATGAGATATTACAATGATACTTTCTGTGTAGGTAGCTTATATGGAAAGGAAGCTTGGGATCGCATTTGAGGTCACTGGGTCAAAGTCATGTCACTTTTACTAAAACTATGATATTTCCGGGCATGAGATATTGAAGTGAAACTTGATGTGTAATCATCATCATCATCATCATCATCATCATCATCATCATCATCATCATCATCATCATCATCAGATAAGTGTAATCATCATCAACATCATCATCACATCTTTGTCATAGTCATGAAATCAAAATAATATAAAAGTATTACAAGAAACCTTTGATGCAAAACATAAATTCATCAGTAGCATCATCATCATCATAATCATCAAATAAATATAATCATCATCAGCAACATCATCATCATTATCTTTATTATTATCATCATCATCAAATAATCATGTTCTAAAAATAGCTTTCTATATTTAGCTGCTTCATCCTCTGATTTCTAGTTTTTCTCGTTCAAACAATGTACATTTTGTTGGGTACCATATACTTGGTTCCCTGTCTGATCAATTCACATGTTTACCCACATAACAGTTTTTTAATGAACTATGCATAAATGTCTTTTAATTTACATATGCTGTAAGTGTACTAATTATACAGTATGTGTTGATATGCTGTAAGTGTACTAATTATACAGTATGTGTTGTATATTTTACATAAAAATTAAATGCCAATAAACAAGGGAAATACACACTTTGTTAAATTCACTGGAATAAAGCGTGGTATATAAACATAAATTTGGGAGGAATCATTATTCACAAACATAGACACACTACCCATGAACAACTTTTATCTTTGTTTGTTTGCTGTTTAACGTCAGTTTCCCGCACATTTTAGGCTATGTATGGCGGTCCATGTTTTCGTGGTGGAGGCAGACCACCCACGTATTCCCGAGTAGAACCTGTACTGTATACCTCCCGCCATCTGTAAGAATCGACACTTTTTCGCTTAAAAGTTGAGCTTCGATCCCGCAGCAGTGAGAGGCGAGAAGGTTTGCAACGCAACGTTGTTAACCCCTCGACCACAGACACAGATTATAGTATCCATGCACATACAATTAAAGGAAGCATTTCAATATCATGTCAACTGTATATCAGGACATTTACTAAAAATAGAACATCACAAAATAAACTCGTTCCCCATTAATCACTCCTTCCAGTGCACTAACCAAACATAAACACAAACATATTCGGCAGCAGGGGGATTCGTGGGCTCCCTGTCATCTAATAATTAAGTGCATTGATTCTGATTTTTTGTCGACTACTCTTGTCTCCAAACACTCCTAATGTTGATTGTTTCTTCAGGGAACATTATTTCTCTTTCATTTTAGACTTCACACAGAAAATAGGCACCATGATATCTGCAAGTCATTGTGTTCTAAAGTAATAAATGTAGTTATGTCTTTGTTAAGGGAGATAACTTATTTACAATGTTTATGTGAACTTTTTAATAAGTTACTTCCCTTTGGTGGTAATGATCAAAACGAAAGAAAAGTCAATGGTGAGAATTGTGGGGGTTGGGATGGGGGTGGGGCGGATGGATGGTTGGAAAGTGGGGTAGTGGGTGGAAAGCCAACACATTTTGGGTAGTAATAAAATATATTGAGAAGATGAAGACTTCTATGTCCCTCCTCTGCTATACCAAAACGATTATGGCTTTGATATATACTACTCCAAGTTGGCTAAGCACCAAACATTTTTCACCTTATTTTGAACCCAGATGATGGATATTCTTGATTTCTTTTATTAAGTTAAAGTATAGATATGTTGAGTATAGAATGAGAAAACAATTTATTTAATTGTGTAAAACAAAATTAATTGGTAAAACCAGTCACCGTAAAATGTTAATGTCGAATTGAAATCTTGGTGCTTATCAAACTTTGAGTGATATAGTTAGAGAATCCATTGTTACGCCACAACAGGACTGTTAGGGCACCATTGACACCATGTGGGTGGATGTTATCTGAAGGTTTATAGTACCTCAGTCCATTTAATAAAATCCAGGCCAATATTTTATTGCAGGTATAGAATGGGACAGAATCGTCAGCAACTTGCTGTAAAACTTACTTACTCCCAGCGTAGAACTTTTTAATCTGAACCTACATTTTCATGATTCTCTGATCATATGCCACAGTATTTACTTTTCTATTTTCAGTATTCAGAGAGCTTTGAGGTCATATTTAAAGAGAAAAGAAGTATTGCAACTTAAAAGTAGTAACTATGGGGATGATGAATGTAACCTTAGCAACAGTAACCCGGTAACCAAAGATGGTGGTAGTGGTTTATCAAGGTCATCTTTAAACAGATGTCAGATAAATGAATCTGGTAAAGACTACTTGGGAGAAAATGTTTTAGACATTGAAGAACGAGAATTTCACTCAGATGACGAATCTCAAAATGCATTTATAAATCCCCTAGCTGATATTCCAAATTCATACACAAACAGAGACACAGAAAATGTCAAAGTCTATGAAACAGGGAGTACTTCTCCAATTCCCACAGTTATTCAAGCAACTAAGGATGTGACCAACAAGCGTGCTGGTGAAACTGACGAGGAGTTTTATCGAAGGCAGAGTCTTCTCAGTCAGGCTCATGAATTTGCCGAGCTGAAAAAAGCAAATGTACATGTGCTGCCATTCAACCTTCACATGCACGCTGCACAGTCTGAAGACAGTGTAGACTGTGACACAAATTTGCAGGGATCCAAAATGGCTGAAACAGCAATGCAGTCCACAGAACGCTTTTCTAGCGCATGTCATTGCGATGAAAATAGTAATGATAAAATATCTGAATCATTCCCAGTAAAAGAAAGTGTTAGATTGAAAGAAAGTGAGGAAGTGTCGCCCACAGATAAAAGCTCGCATTCCATGGATACAAATTCTGAAACCAAGGGAGGAAACTCTGAAGTGAGCATAAAGGAAGAGTTAAGTGCCTTTGATGTATACAATATAGAGACAACAATGCCAGATATGGACTGGAATTCCCTGGAGAAAAAGTTGATGGCAGCAAGCGAGGAGGCCAAACAGATACAAGAGGTAGATCATAGGTCACTTTATAGTTACCATGCAGGGCAGGAACATTTCTTGTCCACATAATATTTGAATGGTCAAATTGATAATTTTTTAAAGAATTTCTGAATTTCTACTCATCTTGCATCAGCGAGCACTCATCATGAATTTTCATGCCCTGCAATGGTGACCTGAATAGTTGAAATCTCCACACTCAAAGCTTAATTAACAATTAAATGATTCTAAAACTAGAGCTTTAGGCCCAGAGGAATGTCATATAATTGGTTTCAAGTTTTTACTTCTAAAAGTCTTCATGTGTAAGAAATTTCGTAAGCCCTACGCCTGTTTCCAATTTATTTCAGAGAAGAAGTATGATGAATGGTTCTGACATTCAGAGTGTAGCTCCGCCCTTCATTGTTCCTGGGTCAAGTTCCCACAAACATTGGCCATGTAGTCTATTGTACTTTAGAGTTGTTTGTGGGACATGCTTGCGGTACAGGTGTAAATATTGATTGAACGTTTAATTTAATATTTCAGATCTGTTGTGGATATAAGCTTGAAATATTGAAGGCACGCTATTCAATGATGCGAGCTTGTCAGTATGCAGTATCTCACTTCCATTATCAGTATTGCATGATACATGCTCCTAAACGTTGAACTAGAATCCAGTTCATGTGTACATGATGTTACTGAGCTTATTGATTGTGTGCAGCGTCATGCTATGGTGCATCCTCTGAGTCAGTCATACTGTGATTCAACATGGGCTTTGTAGTGGCATGCATTCATGATTATACGTTACGTTTAATATGCCCATAGGGACGTATTATGAATTTTAGCTCTACTGATCAAAGATGTTTTAACTACTTCTTGAAAACTATAAGTGATATTGATAGTGGACCTTTTCTAAAATGATCAGCATGACATGATGTTGGTCCTTGTCGAAAATCATTTTGATTCGACATTAAACCTGGCTGCAGCGGCCATCTTTGTTAACATAAAATTATATAATAAAAACTTGTAGCGACTACTCCTCTGAAACTACACGACAGATGTTCATGAAACTTCACAGAAATGTTGCTCTTGATGTCTAGTTGATCCTAGCAAAATTTCAGGTTGGCCGGAAATTCAAGATGGCTGCCATGGCTAAAAATAGCAGTCTGCAAAATTAGCGGTTGTCCGGGACAACTAATTTACGAACAGGACAACCACGTGTTCCCTCTTTGGTTGTCCAATCGGACAACCAACATTTCTGAAAGCGCAAAGCTATTTGTCGATCAAAACAAGTATGAAAGTCAAACAGGAAACACGATTTCATTGAGGTGACACTGGTATAAACGCTACGAGGAATTGATCAATTAATTGTACCCCTCTATGGAAGGTAACAACACGTCATGACCTCGTTTTTTTCGGATTTTGCCGAATTCTTGATTTTGTAAAGAGCAACCAATCGGAACTGCCTTGTCCGATTCCGTCACTTGGGAATCCACATTTACCGAGTACGGAAATTGGCGAAGAGTTCCGATCGATAGAGCAATGGAAAGTTACAATTCCATCCAATGAGAATAAAATAAACATGAATATGCTAATTTAGCGCATGCGTCGGTTAAAAACGTGTTTCCGGTTGTCACAAAATGTCAATGTTGCATTACGTGATGGGTGCCATTCCTGGTAAACCAGTGAATAAACCAATGAAAGAGTCCAAACAAGAGTCAAGTAGGCGTTAGGAAGCCAAAAGAGACAAAAAAAAAGTTTCTTCTTGGAAAGTTGGTTGTCGAGTAGCTTAAATGGTAAAATGCAGTGCACTTGGTGCGCAGAATCCGGATTAGACACTGATGGTTTCTTTGTAAAGGGGTGTTCTAGCATGCGGATTGACACTATAAAAAAACATGAACAGTAAAAAATCCATGTAAAATTAGCTTTACAGAAAAGTGTGCCCAATGTTTCTGAAAGCCCTGCTGCTGCCCTGTACAAACTGAAACAGGCAGATTATTCCCGACTTGCTATTAAATTTAGAACGGCACATGTGATAGCCAAGTACCACAAACTTTTCAGAGAAGGACATAGACAGCCTCCTTTTTTGTGTACAAAAGAATGAATAATGAATAAATATTGTGAAGAAATCATGTTTTGCTTTGTTTACATATATCATAAGAGTAATAAAGCCTTCAGTTTTTAAAAGAAACATTTCGGGCAACCACTTTTCCTTTCGGGCAACCAAATTTTGATGAAATGGTTGCCCATAGGACAACCAAGTCCAAAAGTTAATTTCGCAGACTGAAATAGATATGTAAAAAACAAGTTTGTAGTGAGTACTTCTTGAAAACTAAAGTGATTTTGATATGGGACTTTTTCTTAAATGATCAGCATGACATGATGTTGGTCCTTGTCGAAAATTATTGTGACTCATCATTAAACATGGCTGCCATATTTGTTTACATAGAGTATATAGTAAATACTTGAAGCGACTACTCCTCTTCATGAAACTTAATAGAAATGTTGCTCTTCATGTCTAGGTGATCCTAGCAAAATTTCAGACCGGCCGGAAATTCAAGATGGCCGCCATGGATAAAAATAGAATTTTAAAAAACAAATTTGTAGCGACTACTTCTTGAAAACTATAAGTGATATAGATATGGGACTTTTTCTAAAATGATCAGTATGACATGATGTTGATCCTTGTCAAAAATCATTTTGATTCGACATTAAACATGGCTGCAAGCGGCGGTCTTTGATTAAATAGAGTTATATAGTAAAAACTTGTAGCGATTACTCCTCTGAAATTACTTGACAGATTTTCATGAAACTTCACAGGAATGCTGATCTAGCTATCAAACCTCTTGTTTGAATTTATAAAGCCCATGACAGATATTGCTGTGAAACTGTCATAATTATATTCATGAATTCCTCCCTCACACTCTTGGATAAGTGCCTGAATCATTGCTGCACACACTAAACACTGATTCTTACATTCCAATGTTTATTTGTTGTCTTTCTTCAAATTTAGTCGTGCAGGATAGGGCATACACCTTATACTCATTCATATTTATTACAAGGTGAGCAATTACCAGAACGTATACCCTGCTTTGCACCGTTAACAGTCAAACACATCTTATTGGAATGTGTAGACTTTGATCCTATGTGTCAAAGGTACAACAATGTTAATACTATGAAAGAGTTATTTGATACTGTAGATTTTAGTCTTGTTTTAGATTTCCTAAAAGAGATCAGACTATATAAATCATTATAATGTGTTCTTATATATATTTACTTGTTTATATACCCGTTGACGGGCATTTGTTGATTTACACACATAGTTTATATTACACCTTATCATCCCTTATTTTTTAATAGTTTATCTTTATATATTTACATTAATTTTTAGCTCTACTGATCAGAGATCAGCAGAGCTTATGCCGTGGTGCGGCGTCCGTCGTCCGTCTGTCTGTCCGTCCGTCTGTCCGTCCGTCTGTCCGTCCGTCCGTTAACTTTTATTTGTAGCGACTACTCCTCTGAAACTACTGGATGGATATTCATAAAACTTTACAGAAATGTTGCCCATGAAGTCTAGTTGATCCTAGCAAAAATTCATGTTGATGTGAAATCCAAGATGGCCGCCAAAGCTAAAAATAGATTTTTTAAATTCAAGTTTGTAGCGACTACTTCTTGAAAACTATAAGTGATATTGATATGGGACTTTTTCTAAAATGATCAGCATGACATGATGTTGGTCCTTGTCGAAAATCGTTTTGACTTGACGTTAAACATGGCTGCCAGTGGCCATCTTTGTTTACATAGAGTTATATAATGAAAACTTGTAGCGACTACTCCTCTGAAACTACTTGACGGATTTTCATGAAACTTCACAGGAATGTTGCTCTTGATGTCTAAATGATCCTAGCAAAATTTCAGGTCGGCCGGAAATTCAAGATGGCCGCCACGGCTAAAAATAAATTTTCAAAATACAAGTTTGTAGCGACTACTTCTTGAAAACTATAAGTGATATTGATATGGGACTTTTTCTAAAATGATCAGCATGACATGATGTTATTCCTTATCAAAAAACGTTTTGATTCGACGTTAAACGTGGCTGCCAGCGGCCATCTTTGTTTACATAGAGTTATATAGTAAAAACTTGTAGCGACTACTCCTCTGAAACTACTTGGCGGATTTTCATGAAACTTTACAGGAATGTTGCTCTTAATGTCTAATTGATCCTAGCAAAATTTCAGATCGGCCAGAAATTCAAGATGGCTGCCACAGTTAAAAATAGATTTTTAAAAAATAAGTTTGTAGCGACTACTTCTTGAAAACTATAAGTGATATTGATATGGGACTTTTTCTAAAATAATCAGCATGACATGATGGTTATCCGAGTCGAACATTATTTTGATTCGACATTTAACATGGCTGCCAGTGGCCATCTTTGTTTACATAGAGTTTTATTATGAAAACTTGTAGCGACTACTCCTCTGAAACTACTTGATGGATTTTCATAAAACTTCACAGGAATGTTGCTCTTGATGTCTAATTGATCCTAGCAAAATTTCAGGTCGGCCGGAAATTCAAGATGGCCGCCATGGCTAAAAATAGATTTTCAAAATACAAGTTTGTAGCGACTACTTCTTGAAAACTATAAGTGATATTGATATTGGACTTTTTCTAAAATGATCAGCATGACATGATGGTTATTCAAGTCGAACATTATTTTGATTCGACGTTAAACATGGCTGCCAGTGGCCATGTTTGTTTACATAGAGTTATATAATGAAAACTTGTAGCGACTACTCCTCTGAAACTACTTGACGGATTTTCATAAAACTTCACAGGAATGTTGCTCTTGATGTCTAATTGATCCTAGCAAAATTTCAGGTCGGCCGGAAATTCAAGATGGCCACCACGGCTAAAAATAGATTTTCAAAAAACCAGTTTGTAGCGACTACTTCCTGAAATCAAAATCAATCAGTAGAGCTTCAAGGTCATTGACCTCTTGTTAATTAATACTTCATTTCTTCATTTTTCATCAGTTTTGCGCACAATATGACCTGTTTATGTGTCGACTTGCTGTAAAACACCATTCATTCATTCATTCAAATTTACTCTGGCACCAATGTTGTTGCCTTACTTGTGAAAGCTTGTACAAATTGCTCTCTTTGCAGCCTATTGAATATTCCACTCCATGAAATTTATAAAATCAATCCTTAATGTCTTTGGAAATTGTTTTCTATTTGATATCCAGATAAAGTCTTAGGGAAAACTTCCTTGGGTCAATATTAGGACAGCTAAAAGGCAGTTCTGTTGATCAAAAGAGGCTTGATAATTCTCAGTGGAGCAAATGATGAAACACTTGTCACTGTTGCCTATTCCATAGAGCAAATTGTGAAACATTTGTCACTGGTGCCTATTCCATAGAACAAATCGTGAAACACTTGTCACTGCTTCCTATTCCAGTGAGAAACACTTGTCACTGCTACCTATTCCATGCAGAAACACTTGTCACTGCTGCCTGTTCCATAGTGAAACACTTGTCACAGCTAACTGTTCAATGGTGAAACACTTGTCACTGCTACCTGTTTCATGGTGAAACACTTGTCACTGCTACCTGTGCCTTGGAGCAAAAAGTGAAACACTTGTGACTGCTGCCTATTCCATAGAACAAATGTCACTGCTTTCTATTCCAGTGAGAAACACTTGTCACTGCTACCTATTCCATGGAGAAACACTTGTCACTGCTGCCTGTTCCATAGTGAAACACTTGTCTCTGCTAACTGTTCCATGGTGAAACACTTGTCACTGCTACCTATTCCATGGTGAAACATGTGTCACTGCTACCTGTGCCATGGAGGAAACAGTGAAACACTTGTCACTGCTGACTATTCAATGGAGCAAACAGTGAATCACTTGTCACTGCTGCCTATTCCATGGAGCAAACAGTGAAACATATGTCACTGCTACCTTTTCCATGGAGCAAACAGTGAATCACTTGTCACTGTTATCTTTTCCATGGTGAAACACTTGTCACTCTACTTTTCTGTGAAACACTTGTCATTGCTGCCTTTTCCATGGAGGAAACAGTGAAATACTTGTCACTGCTGCCTATTCCATGGAAGAAACACTTGTCACTGCTACCTGTTCCATGGAGCAAACAGTGAAACACTTGTCTCCCTGTTCCGTGAAACACTTGTCACTGCTGCCTATTCCATGGAGCAAACAGTAAAACACTTGTCACTGCTGCCTATTCCATGGAGGAAACAGTGAAACACTTGTCAATGCTGCCTATTCCATTAAAGAAACACTTGTCACTGCTACCTGTTCCATAGAGCAAACAGTGAAACACTTGTCTCGCTGTTCCGTGAAACACTTGTCACTGTTGCCTATTCCATGGAGCAAACAGTGAAACACTTGTCACTGCTACCTATTCCATGGTGTAAACAGTGAAACACTTGTCACTACTGCCTATTCCATGGAGCAAAAGGTGAAACACATGTCACTGCTGCCTATTACATGGAGCAAATGGGAAACACTTGTCACTGCTACCTACCTATTACATGGAGCAAATGATGAAATCAGGATTTCTCAGAGAAAGAAAAAGTCATAGTTACTTATATAAATTGTAAAAGTAGGCTATTTAACAGCCGAGTCAGTTATAAGGAAATCCTTCACTTGATGGTAGGCATGTTTAGTTTTTTCACTCACTTGCTTCAGCTTTTTTATGAAAAGAACCACACACCTTACATCTTGTGAAGGATAATAATGGAACCCAATCTCTGTCATTGCTACTTACTCAGGTTTTGACTGACAATGGAAAAGAAAAGTGTTTTCACTCAACATGAATGTGTTAAAGGGACACACGGCAATCTTGATTTTTTGAAAACTCACGACATCCTGTTAGTTTTTTACATAGCTTGCATTTGTTCAATCATTGATATTAATTATAGTAATTGTATATTTAAGAAAATTGTTTGTTCATATTATTAACTGTTGATTATAGTGCAACAATAATATATTTAAGCTTATGGTAGAATAAGACAAAAGCCTGAAAACTCATAATTGAATTTAAATTAATGCAACCAGGTTTAAAGTCAAAATGATATTGGATAACTAAATATGTAGCTAATTTAGATGACTGATAAACAATTCAAGATTGCCGTGTGTCCCTTTAAAGTAATGCCAAGTTGTTTTGGTACCACTCTTTGGCCATTATTTTCTTTGTCCAATTACTTGCATGAAATGAACAAAAGTGAAACAAAATTGGAGAAATTGGCTCCATAAATAACATTCACAAAACTTCTTTTTTTTTGTAGCATTTGTCAATTCCCAGCCTGCGCCCTGTGTTTCTTTACAGATTGTTCTATAATGCACAAAAGGAGAAAACAAACTGCTAGGAAGCACCTTGAGTAACTACACAATTCTTGTGGCTATTTAGTTTCTGTCTGTTGTCATCAGTGAGACACAAGCAAGGTTTTACGCAAGCATAAAATAGCTGCCGAGAGAAAATAGCATTATATCTGGGTAGGAACGGCGAACAAAATTTAACATAATAACAGATCAAGTCACGTGTGTTAAAACAATATTCAAAAAAAATGTAAACATGCCACGACCGTTTTTTCTTACCAGACACTTTCTTCCCAATTTGTACCATCAGTTCTTCCTACCAAACATTTTGAATCAAGTCAAATCATTGACATGCATTACATATTGATTGCATATTCACCTTTGTAGCATATCGCAACAAAAATAAACTGTTCACTGCTACCATGTGTAATTATAAAATAGTCTAGATCGTCTGCGATGCTTGCTTGTTTTCAAGACAAATGTCTAGAACAGTTTTCCTAAAAAAAGTTTGACTTTTGCCGATACACTGGTATCGTTTCTGATTGGCAGAGACAGAAATCCCTGCTATCCAAGATACACAGAAAGGCAGAAAGCCAATAAATTTATAAATAAACAAAGGGGGAAACTTCATCATTAGATCGACAAACTAAATGCAGACGGTCAGAAATACTTTAATATAAAAATAATAATTACGGTCACGTGTTTCTGGTTTCAAATTTGTTTCTGCACAACCGGTCAAAATGTTTGTATTTACAATCAAGCGTCGAAGATGATCAAGACTAGTTATCAAAGCGAAAAACTCGAAGAAACTGTTCATTGCTACCTTACCATGTGCAGTTATGAAAACCATATAAGAGTCTTATTTTTCCATCTTTCATTTCCTTTCTCTCCATTTTTCTTTTTATATTCTTCAGCCTCAGTAGCTCAGTGGATTGGGTATTGCGGTTTCTGTCCCGTGTGGGTTTTACACCCTAGTGAAAGCATTTCTGATGGGAAACTTCATCCTTCAGCTCATCTCTGACATCCTCCCTCTGATGGGAAACTTTCATCCTTCAGCTCATCTCTGGCATCCTCCCTCTGATGGGAAACTTCATCTTTCAGCTCATCTCTGACATCCTCCCTCTGATGGGAAACTTTCATCCTTCAGCTCATCTCTGACATCCTCCCTCTGATGGGAAACTTCAATCCTTCAGCTCATCTCTGACATTCTCCCTCTGATGGGAAACTTTCATCCTTCAGCTCATCTCTGACATCCTCCCTCTGATGGGAAACTTCATCCTTCAGCTCATCTCTGACATCCTCCCTCTGATGGGAAACTTTCATCCTTCAGCTCATCTCTGACATCCTCCCTCTGATGGAAAAATTCATCCTTTAGCTCATCTCTGACATCCTCCCTCTGATGGGAAACTTCATCCTTCAGCTCATCTCTGACATCCTCCCTCTGATGGGAATCTTCATCCTTCAGCTCATCTCTGACATTCTCCCTCTGATGGGAAACTTCATCCTTCAGCTCATCTCTGACATCCTCCCTCTGATGGGAAACTTCATCCTTCAGCTCATCTCTGACATCCTACCTCTGATGGGAAACCTTATCATTCAGCTCATCTCTGACATCCTCCCTCTGATGGGAAACTTCATCTTTCAGCTCATCTCTGACATCCTCCCTCTGATGGGAAACATCATCATTCAGCTCATCTCTGACATACTCCCTCTGATGGGAAACTTCATCCTTCAGCTCATCTCTGACATACTCCCTCTGAGGTTGCTGCCTCCAAACCTAACGTGAGGTGTTAATGGGACGTAAAACGCATTACATTTAACTTCTCTTTCTATCTTTATCTCTTTCTCATTATATTTTTCTCTCCATCAGTATCTTTCTTTTGTTTTATTTCTTCTTTTCTCAAGCTTTCTGTCTCTTTCTCCATTCTCAGACTATTTCTATCTCGGTCTGTAATGTCTCCAATATGTCTGACAAAATCAGATCCACTTTATCACCCTCATCGAAATGCTTTTGGCTGTATTACTTCAGACAACAAAAAAAGGTATTAATCATTTATTTATTTATGCCAGGACAGAATCAAGAACAATGTATAGACAGCAGAGTGTTGGTCTGAAGCAGAATCAATATAATGCCTTAAGGTTGATTGTCAATGTTTTAGTAGTGATGTCTGTAGCATGGAATGTTGGTTAACATATTTCAGTGTGTTTTTGGGATGTTTTTTTATAGTCAATTATTCGATCATATTCCCAATTTTGAGAAAAAAAGAAGAAAAAAAGTGTGCCAATTATTGAGTAAGAACACTTTCAAATGCCTCTGTTGATCTTGATGTACAGTAAACATTATTAAAGATACAATTATGAAATTAAAATTTTAGTATTTTTTTAAAATTTTATGAAAAATTGTAAAATTCCCAATTTTACTGAAAATCGTGCAATCGCGCTAAAATTCCCAATTGTGACGGTACGAGTTATGTTCCCAAAATATAGAAAAATAAAACACTGTATGTCTTGCGTGGAGGGAAAAATTATTCATTAAGCAAGAAAGATTTTTCGAGCCTCATCATTGTGTCTTTAAGGTAGGATAGTGCTAAAGCACCTTATATTATTAGCTCTCATGAAAAGACTCGATAAAACCGAGTCTACTACTTTTCTCGCTTGTCTGTCGTTGCTTTCAAGCAATCTTTTTTTTTCTTGCATACCGGATAAAGCTGTCCACGTTTTACATGGGGGATGGAAAGTCTTATCTTTATGGGTAAAGATAAAAGTCACGCGCGCACCAACATCCGGCATGCAGGAAAACATGCAAAACTTTAGTAGCTGGCGGCGTCAACGCACAACATGTCTTTGATATGCAAGAAAAAGAATCTATCATGGTTATTCGGTTCAGATAGGGAATTCCAACCCTCGGTATAAGTGTTTTAATCGGTGCCTCGGTTCCGATAAAAACACTTATACCTCGGGTTGGAATTCCCTATCTTCACCGGATACCCATGAAAGAATCTTATAATCTATGCACCAGATAGATAACATCCCTATTGCAGTTACTGAAAAAAAAGAACTGTAGTTAATCACTTTCATATTACACAAAATCTAATAAACAGTAGAACAAAATGTCAGGAGTCATAATAATCATTGTGGATACATGGTCCTATATATTGCGTATACAGAATGTAGAGCCTACTATCGTAAAAAAAACTTTCTTGAAAATATATAGGCCTAAACACACTACATAATATGCAATTACAAGGCAAACCGACTTCAGTATGGGAACAATATTATCGCAGATAGGAAGTGAAGTTTTAAATAAAGATAATTGGATATTTCGCTGATCGATACCGGCTGAATCAGGCACCATCGGAGATCAGTGATTATGTAGGAGCGATGAAGCACGGTGAAACACTGAATAAGTGATGATTCTGTTGTCGCAGACCTTTTACTGGTTATTATATTATTATCCAACCACTCAGATTTCCTCGTCCATTATTTGACCTTATCCGGACAACATCCCCCACTGCTAACGGATCAGTTCATAACAGTTATTGTATGAGTATAAATGTACTGTAATTATTAAGAATAAAAGATGTAAAACATGATGTAGGTGATGAATGATGATGATGGTGTTGTTGGTGATGATGGTGGTGATGGTTGTGTGGTGGTGATGATGATGATGATGATGATGGTGTTGTTGGTGGTGATGGTTGTGTGGTGATGGTTGCGTGGTGATGATGGTTGTACGGTGGTAATGGTTGTGTGGTGGTGATGATTGTGTGGTGGTGATGATTGTGTAGTGATGATGGTTGTATGGGAGTGGTGTTTGTGGTAATGGCGATTGCAGTGTCAGTATTGGTGACAGTTTGATGATGATGATGATGATGATGATGATGATGATGATGATGATGATGATGATGAGGACGAGAACAACGACTAGGACGATGAGGACGAGAACGATGAGAAGGAGGACGACGACGGACGATTGCGGCTACGACGATGGTGGTGTTGGTGCTGATGGTGGTGATGGTTGTGTGGTGGTGATGGTTGTGTGGTGCTGATGGTTGTGTGGTGGTGATGGTTGTGAGGTGGTGATGGTTGTATATGTGTGGTGTTTGTGGTAATGGTGATAGCAGTGTCAGTATTGGTGACAGTTTGATGATGATGATGATGATGATGATGATGATGATGTGATGATGGGGTGATGGTGGTGGTGGTGGTGGTTTATTTGCTGGGCCTGCAAAGCTTCTTCATCAGCAGTGTTCAAAATTGACAATATGTCAGATGTTTATTTGCTGCCATAACAGCAGCAACTCATATGGTTTTCATAATTGCACATGGTAAGGTAGCAATGAACAGTTCCTTTGAGTTTTTCACTTTGATAACGCAATCTTATTATTACACATGGTAGCAGTGACCAGTTTATCTGTTTTACAATGTAATTCACGGTAACGCACACGCATTCCTTACAGGTGAACAATTGTATTTCTGTGCTGATGTGTACTTCTAGCATGTCATGCTACAATGGTGAATATGTAATCAATATCTAACGCATGTCAAGAATTGGACCAGAACGAAGCGAGGTCGTCCACCTTGATTCAAAATATTGTTTTAACACATGCGACTTGATCTGTTATTATGTTAAACTTTGTTCCCAGTTCCTACCCAGATATAATGCTATTTTCTCTCGGCAGCTTTTTTATGCTTGCTTAAAACCTTGCTTATATATATTAAATGTTAACCTTCCTGAGTGCAAAAAAATGTACTTTCTGTTTCCGGTAACCCGACCAACCCTATTTTTTTGCAGCAGACTGACCAATGGTAATGATCGCGAATATTCGGCTGTGTTTTATCAGTCCCATCGCTTAGCGACAAATGTTCCTCTTTCGTGATGACGAAATGGCTGAAAGTAACCAAACCTGTTTGAATTACCATTGAAAAATGTAAACACAACCTAGGAAAATTAAGAGATTAAACCATATTGCACATGAAATTAATTGAGATACATTTTTTATTTACTCCATCTCGCGCCCGCTGCTACATGTAGCTATTGTAGCTATTTCAGCACATGTGCGGTGCCCAATATCTGTCGCAGTGTTAAGTATAAGTCTATTTTCGTGAGAAAATCAAGCACGAGATGTTGAAAAAACTATATAAATCACAAGATAAAAGTTTTAATTTACCTATTATGAAAAAAATTATTCAAAATCGCATGAATAATAGTGTATAAAGGCGTTTGACCTCGACCCACTTCCGCGGAATATAAAATAAATTTCCGCCATATTTGCAATCAACATTATCATGTCTGCTTTTTCCAAAGTGCATTTCTCCTAGAAAATAAGCTAGATTCTTACAAATGAAAGTTTGAAAGTTTAAAGGTTAAATATTATTTCAAAACAAATGATGGATGATTCCAATTTCGGAAGATTCTATATTGGATGAAAATATGGTGTCTTTAAAAAAAAAAGGAAAAAAAAGCCTGCCTTGTAACCTACCATCCCAACATTTTTTTTGAAGCAATTTACCGGAAACAGAACAATTTTTTTTGTGGCCTGTTGTATATAGTCCAGGTGTTCACTGCACTATAACAGTTGCAGTGTTTTTTTCCACAGACAACATTTATTAATGGTTATTTGCAGCATGCTCAGGTGAAAACCTAATACTTTAATTGATGCTATTTTCTTTTAGACTTGTCCTATAAATTAATATTGTCTGTAGACAGGCTGATTTATGTTTATTATTGATTCCTGCAAGCACCCTAGTGAAGCAGAGCAGTTTCTGTAGTAAAATATGGAAGCAGTTTCACAAGAGAATAGTGTGCTTGCTTAGTTCCTCTTGTGGTACTTTTTTTTTGGATGAAGTGATTACATAATTATTTATCAGTATACTTTCATCATGTGTTACAAATTCTGCTATTGAAGCAATTGTTGTTGTGAAAATGCTACAGTTTGGAAAATTTAAGAAATTATAACAGATTTCTGTGTGATTTTGTGTCAATAATTAATAAGAAGAACTGTTAAACGGAAAGTGATATTAATTGGGAATATGTGTGTAACCGAAGTGTGAGGTGTCCATCCCAATATTATTACAAAATTAGGCCAAGATAAAAAACATATTGGTTTGCTTAGTATTGCCTCAAATTAATGTAGGTAGGTACGAAAAACAGTTTGGACAATTTAAGAATTCTGTGTGATTTTATGTGAATGATTAATAAGAAGAACTGTTAAACAGAAAGTGATATTAATTGGGAATATGTGTGTAACCTAGCTAAGTGTGAGATGTCCATCGAAGGGGCAGCATTTAGTTATTACAAAATTAGGCCAAGATAAAAAATATATTGGTTTGCTTATTATTGCTACAAAATAATGTAGGTAGGTAAGAAAAACATTTTTTGAAATGTAGTAAAGAATGAGGCTTCCACCTATGGTCAGTGATTGGTTACTCTGAATCTGAATCCAGAAATAACAGGTTGGAGCGTCACCATTACCACTGGGTTCCTTCAGTGTCTGCTCGTAGGCAAGTCACTCCTCTTAGCCGTGTCCTTTGGATCAGGGAATGTAACCCGGGCAGTGTCATGTATCAGAGTCTGTCCTCCAACCATGTTAAAGAACCATAGGAATCTGATGGATAATAAGATTAGGGCCCTTTCCTGGATTCCTTTTCTGGATTGGCTTGGAATAAGTACAAATAATGTGTTGATGCATTGCTGAACAATTATTCAATTCAATTTATTCTTGTTCATACTCCAGGATCACAGTCTACTGTCCACTGTCTCTAGGAACTTGGGAGGTGTGTAAGTGAGTGGGGTGGGGTGAGCTGTTGTTTGAATAATTTAGCCTCAGTCACCTGGGCCCACTTCTGATTTCTTCGCTTTGCTATGCTATGCGAATTCAGAACCAGAGTCTGAGAAAAAACGGATGTTTGAAATCTAACACAATTGAGTTACATATCTTTATTTTACATGAATTTTGGGTTCCAGTGAAGTCTGAACTAAAAACTGCTATCCCAATCAAGAGGGGGCATAAAATAGAAGCATACAGAAAACTGAAGATGTTGTTGTATGGTTTTGTTAGAACCAGAGATATATTTATGATAATTATTGTATTGGTAATAAACTACTGCGAGAATATATACTCAGCAAAAATAAAAAGTATCCACTTTGGTTTACTACAAAATCTGAGACAGTAAGGAAGAACTAACAATTGTAGCAAGATTTTCTTTTAATAACATCTTTGTTTGATGGTCACACACAATTTCATCGAAATATACCAAATAATAATAAAAAAAAATCACAGTTTAAAAAACATAGGTGTGAAAAAGAAATTAACAAAACTTAACAAATGTAAAGGTTAATGACAATAGCACAGATTCAGCAGTCTAAGTCCATTCAAAATACATAGAATATTATTCAAAACCTCGCTAATAGCTCATGTGTCCACCGTTACACCGAATACACGCAAGAATGCGACATTGCATGCATCTGACGTAACAACTGACGAAGTCTGGAGCTAGTGCATTCCATTTGCGGACAAGTGCTGCTACAAGGTCCTGAACACATGATAGGGTCATCCTGATGTACACACCCAACTATGCTCTATTCTTCGTCAGTCGTTACGTCAGAAGATGCGACGTCAAATTCTTGCATGTATTCGGTGTAACGGTGGACATATGAGATATTAGCGAGTTTTGTGTGAA
Source organism: Cyrtodaria siliqua (assembly GCA_037043455.1). Lineage (NCBI taxonomy): Eukaryota > Metazoa > Mollusca > Bivalvia > Adapedonta > Hiatellidae > Cyrtodaria > Cyrtodaria siliqua. The sequence goes on from JAWPHD010004117.1 coordinate 171,034, forward strand.
CATCAAACAAAGATGTTATTAAAAGAAAATCATGCTACAATTGTTAGTTCTTCATTACAGTCTCAGATTTTGCAGGAAAACAAAGTGGATACTTTTTATTTTTGCTGAGTATATTTACCATCTGCTACTAATGATATATAGAGAAATTGCCTCAGAGATTCATTCTATGTTTTATGCAACCGGTTTGATGTTATAGAAAACATCAGTTTGCAGATCATATTAAAAAAAAGAATGAGCTCAGCTGCTATCTTAGCATTTGAATTGTTGTTTAATGGTGCATCACAATGCCTTACCCCGGAGTTGGTTGGGTAGGAACTTCCAATGAAAAATGTACACAAAATTGTGAGACCGAGAGGAAGGAAACATATGAGTCGAGGAACTATTTGTAACTAGGAATTCATACTCATACTATCAAACAGATTCCTATGGTTCTTAAATGTGCTCAGAGGATAGATTCTTGCATATTGGATAAGGTTATCCGCGTTTTACATGGTTGATGGAAAGCCTGATCTTGCACATGCAAAACATAATAGTAGTTGGCGAAGTCAATGCGGAGAATGTAAATAATATGCAAGAAAAAGAATCGATCATGGGTATCCAGTTCAGACCCTAGGTATAACAGCTTCGATTCCGATAAAAATAATTATACCTCGTGTTGGAATTCCCAATCTTCACCGGATACCCATGAAAGATTCTTACACATTACTGTTACACATGATTGCCCTGTTTATATCCCCAACAGACGTGCTTCGGGAGAGTGTCTTGCCAAAGGGCACACTGAAGAAACCCAGTGGTGCCAGTAAGGCTCAATCTGTGACCTTGGGGTTCAGTCCACTGGCTTCTTTGTGATATTTTTCATGTTGTTGAATCAATTTCTCGGCTGGATGTTGTTTCTGAGAAGGTACAGTGGTTGTCTGTTAGTTTTCCTCTTCCCTAAGCACATCCATGGTCGACGAGTTAACATCAGTGCATTGTAAACGTTCTCTCCTGTCACCGCTGCGGGTTCACATACCACCAGGAGCTCAACTTTTGAGAAAATGTTGATTCTTACGGAAGGCGGGAGGTACACAGTACTGGTTCTACCCAGGAAAATGTGGTGGTCTGCCCCTACCACAAGAAAATCGACCTTCATATATGGCCTAAAATGTACTGAATTTATATATGGCCTAAAATGTGTTAAAAATGATGTAAAACACCATTCAAACAAATTCCTCTTTCTCTTAAAAAATGACCTTCTCCCCTCTAGTACCTTCTCCCATCTAGTACCTTCACACCTCTAGTACCTTCTCCCCTCTAGTACCCTTCTCCCCTCTAGTACCTTCTCCCCTCTAGTACCTTCTCCCCTCTACTACCTTCTCCCCTCTAGTACCTTCACACCTCTAGTACCCTTCTCCCCTCTAGTACCTTCACACCTCTAGTACCTTCTCCCCTCTAGTACCCTTCTCCCCTCTAGTACCTTCTCCCCTCTAGTACCTTCTCCCCTCTAGTACCTTTACACCTCTGCCTTAACATCCTCAAATAGCTATGTAAATAACAAAGTACTTGTACCTTTTATTTATATCAGCGTGACAGTATATGCAATAATCATGACTTAACGTCAATGACACCAACGGCGTCACAACATCATGTTATATATAGCCTTAAAATTAATGTATCCTCGACAATTGCAAAGCAATTGCATTGCACTACATAAGGAAGCGTTTTGAAAACTAAAGAGGAAACGTATGTAATCAATGTTAGAAGAATTAAGCTTAGAAATTCCTATTGATTTTGTCTGGTCTATGTCCTCTGTTTCTATTCAATTAAGCGTTATTCGATTGAGCTGAATTAGGTCTGGCCATTTAACAAATGTCAATATTTCGTCTTTTAGTCTGGTCTATCCTTCTGCCATTTCAAATCACAGAACATTTTTGTCCAGTCTTGTCAGTGTTTAGAGCTTGGAATGACTGAGTATTTCTACGAATATTTCAACTAATTGTCCTAAAATAGTATTCTTTGTTTGAGCTGTTTGCTGCCATTATTTGTCAGGTGATCACAGATCCTCATTTGTGACAATGTTGTCAAAGAATTATTGGAAGAGGAGCCATTATTGCTATTTTAAGAATTTTTATGAAACATAATTATACAAATCTAAAATCAATATATTGCTTCATAATTATGTGCAGGTACTATTCTTGTTTACCAGAGTCTGACAAACATACATGTATTATATAGAACAGGGATGCCGATTCTTTGCATTAATATCCATAGAGATAATCTTACCTTCTGTTTGGAATTGTGTTTAAATATGGGGAAAGTTTTCCTTCCATTTTATTTATAAAACATTCAACTTGGAGTGTATGATTTTTTAAATATTGTTTGGACTGGATAAAGATGAGCTACACATGGACATCAGCAACCAGGATCAATAAGGTTGACACATGGGCATTGTGTGTGGCAGTTATGTAAAAATTACTTGATATATTGGATGCATTTGTTTTAATAGTTGATTGGTCACTGGAGTTAAAAGGACTTTATATATGATGCCTTTTGGACATCGAAATGCCTCTTGCTTTTTGAAATTGGTAGCAAAGAAAAGGGAACTGTTATTCACAGATTGTGTACATTCATCAATAATTGATAAGGAAACACAGAAAACCAGGTTTGTCAATACTGGCTAAGAGGAACAGAATACTGGATTAAACAGAATTGTTGTTTTACCACAACCACCACATGCTTGTGAGTTTATTTAAAAAACACACACCCCTGGAGAGGGTGTGTGACAGATGAAGGAGCGAAGGAAAGCAGACACAGAGGAGGGAAAGAGACAGAAAATAGAGAGGGGGGATAAAGAAAATGAAGGAAAGAGCGCAGAGAGAGAGACTTACTTTTGGTTCTTTAAACAAGTCTGAAGGACTTATTCATAAAGTAATGGCTGGTGATGCACTCTGGGATTTATCAGCTTTTGTGAATACTTAATAAATGTACAATGCAACAAGAAAACTTAAACAACTACTAATACGCCTCTAAATACATGAACAATTACTTATTGCTGGTTCCACATAATTCTGCAGAGGCTATTATATGTTTTGCCATGAACATTTTCTGAACATTAGAAATCAGCTGAGAGAGAAATATGTGTTTCCATCAATCAGTTTGCATGAATGAAACAGCCTGTGAAGATATTTACAGTCATGATGAATATTAGCTCACTGAAAGATGCTGGAATATTGTCAAAATATACATGTTGATTACACATGGAAGGAACTGTGCTTATACCTGGAAATAAAAATCTGCTTAGGAATTAAACTATTAGTAAATAATGCAGTTGATCAGAAAATCTTATTTTAAAGTAGTTCTAAAATGGCAGATTATGTTGACGATATTATGACATATTGACCCATGTTGACAATGTTTTGACAGATAATCCCATGTTGACAGTTTTATGTTGTTGACAAGTATGAAATATGTTGATACCATTATGACATATTCTCAAGTTGACAATTTTTCGAATGTTGTCATGTACACAATCATGCCTGCTTCTCAGAGATATTGACAACATCATGACATCTCCATTCATGGCACCATGATATCTTCACTGCCATATTGACAACATCATGACATCTCCATTCATGACACCATGATATCTTCACTGCCATATTGATAACACAATAACATTTTCTCTGCCATATGACAACATCATGACATCTTCTCTGCCATCTAATTTGCCGCGATCACAACATCATGACATCTTTTCTGCCATGTTGACAACTCCATGACATTATTCTCTGCCATGTTGACAACACTATGACATCTTCTCTGCCATGGTGACAACACCATGACATCTTCTCTGACATGTTAACAAAATCATGAAAGCTTCATCTGTTTTGACAACACCATGTCATCTTCCCCATGTTGACAACACCATGACATTGTCTTCCATGTTGACAACATCATGGCATTTTTCTCCATGTTTATAACAACATGTCATCTTCCTCCTTGTGCGCAACATCATGACATCTTCCTCCATGTTGATATTATCATGACATTTTCTCTCGCATGTTGACCACACAATGTCTGCACTGCCATGTTGACAACAGCATGACATATTCCTCTATGTTAACAGCAGCATGACATATTTTTCCATGTGGACAACACCATGACATCTTCCTCAACATTGACAACACCATGACATCTTCAACCATGTTCACAACAACATGACAACTTCATCCGATCCATGTTGACAATGCCAGGACAATTTCCTCCTTGTTAACAACATCATGACATATTTCTTCATGTTGACACCACCATGACATATTCCTTCATGTTGTAATCACCATGAAAGCTTCCTTTATTTTGACAACACCATGACATCTTTCTCCATGTTGACAACACCATGGCATCTCAATGTTAACAACACCATGACATCTTACTCCATGTTGACAACAACATGATATCTCCTTCCATGTTGACAATACCATGACATCTCCATGTTGACAATATCATGACATCTTGCACCATGTTGACATCTTCATGTTGACAACACCATGACATCTCCCTCCATGTTGACAACACCATGACATATTCGACTCCATGACAACACCATGTCATTTCCTCCATGTGGGTGGACAAAAAGAGGACATATACCTCTATGTTAACAACAACATGACATCTCTTACATGTTGGCAGTGCCATGCGGCATTGCCATATTACTCAATATTGACAACACCTTGGCATATTACTCCATTTTGACAATACTATGACATCTCATTCATGTTGACTACATCATGACATCTTCATCCATGTTGACAACACCATGACATATTTCTCTCCATTTTGACAACACCATGTCATTTCCTCTATGTTGACAACACCATGACATACTACTCCATGATGACAACATGACATCTTCCTCCATGTTGACAACATCATGACATATTCCTCTCCATGTTGACAACACCATATCATTTCCTCCATGTTGACAACAAGAGGACATCTTCCTCCATGTTGACAACAACATGACATCTCTTCCATGTTGACAATGCCATGACATATTACTCCATGTTGACAAGGTGAAGGTTTTCACAACATAACATAATAATTAAATTAATTATCAGGTACATTACATTACATCGGTGGACAGTGAATGATGCTTAATCAATAGCTACAGTGGAACTTTGATTTATGTCTAGATTTATGTCTCTCAATGAAATGAAGGAAGATAATTATGGATGTTGTGGAGAACAGTTGATAGACATAATTATGGTTACCTGTAATTCAGGCATATTTGACAGTAGTAAGCATCATTTGGGAATACAGCTCAATTTTAGCTATGGTAGATTGGAGAAAAATTACAAAATATCAATGACAGGACATCTAGATATTTTGGAATTTATTGTCAATGAAATGCTTCTTCTGTATTAATTTGCTTTTTTTTTTGGCATTAATGTGAATTTAAACGTGGTAGTATATGGCAAATTCCATGAAGCACGTTAGCATTTCATGGTAAATTTGCCATTCACAACCGCATAAACACCGAAATAATGCAAACCAATTCTTATATTTTTTCGCCATTGCTATAGTACCAACAGTTACAAGAGAGACAACTACAGTCAGTGTAGAATATCTGTTTTCTACTGAGGCGCATTGGATGTGAGTGCAGTTGAACGCCTACATGAAAAATGAAGTTTATTTGAAATTAAATACTGTATTTTTTTTTCAACACAAAAAATAAGTAAATGTAAATATATTAAAAACGGTGAAAGACAACATAGTGACATGAGTTATTTGACATTAGGAATGCACCTTTGAGTGATGGAACTTACTGAGGTAGGATGAACTTTTTGAAATGTCAAAGGTTTTTGAAATTTTGAGCGATTTTTAGTACACCATTTCATATGAAGAAATGTAGTGAAGTAGAATGGACTATTTTGAATGAAGGGAACTTAGTGAAGTAGGATGTACTATTTTGAATGAAGGAACTTAGTGACGTAGAATGAACTAGGAACTTAGTGACGTAGGATGCACTATTTTGAATAAAGGAACTTAGTGATGTAGGATGCACTATTTTGAATAAAGGAACTTAGTGATGTAGGATGCACTATTTTGAATAAAGGAACTTAGTGACGTAGGATGCACTATTTTGAATAAAGGAACTTAGTGATGTAGGATGCACTATTTTGAATAAAGGAACTTAGTGACGTAGGATGCACTATTTTGAATAAAGGAACTTAGTGACGTAGGATGCACTATTTTGAATAAAGGAACTTAGTGACATAGGATGCACTATTTTGAATAAAGGAACTTAGTGACATAGGATGCACTATTTTGAATAAAGGAACTTAGTGATGTAGGATGCACTATTTTGAATAAAGGAACTTAGTGACGTAGGATGCACTATTTTGAATGGATATTTATAATCGTGATGATGATTTACTTGATGGTGGTACTCATCTTTAAGAATGTCCAGTTAATGACCAGACGCTGGAACTCGGTGGGACAGTACCAACCCCAATACATGGGGCACTGAAGCAATAGCAGGGAACTGTTTGCTTTCATTTACCTGTAATAAAAAGTTTGTTTAAATTTTGTTTTTTAGCTCCACTGGCCGAAGGCCAGCAGAGCTTATGGGATGGCGAGTTGTCCGTCGTCCGTCCGTCGTTAACTTTTATCTTGTGACAACTCTAGGGCCTTCATTTTTCATCCGATCTTTACCAAACTTTAACAGGTTGTTAATTATTAATGAAAGCTCGGACAAGTTCGAAAACCAGCCAGATCGGAATAATTTCTCCGGAGTTATGGCCCTTGTTTTGCTGAAAAATGCCATATAAGGCCTTGTGACCACTCTACCACCTTCATTTATTATTTGATCTTTACCAAACTTGCACAGATTGTTAATATCAATGAAAGCTCGGACAAGTTCGAAAACCAGCCAAATCGGATTAGTAACACCAGAGTTATGGCCCTTGTTTTTTCTGAAAATTGCTATTTTCTGTCTTGTGAATGCTCTAGCATCTTCATTTATTATTTGATCGTTACGAAACTTGCACAGGTTGTTAATACCAATTATAGCTTGGACAAGTTCGAAAATCAGCTGAAATGGATCAGTAACACCAGAGTTATGGCCCTTGTTTTTTCTGAAAAATGCCATTTTCTGCCTTCTGAACACTCTAGCACCTTTATTTATTGTTTGATCTTTACCAAACTTGCACAGCTGGTTAATATCAATGAAAGCTCGAACAAGTTTGAAAACTAAAATCGGATCAGTAACAGCGGAGTTATGGCCCTTGTTTTTTCTGAAAAATGCTATTTTCTGATATTTAAGATATTAGAAAGCATACCAGCCTTCAATAATTATCGGATCTTTACTTAACTTTGCCAGTGTCTTTATGTCAATGAAAGCTTGAACAAGTTTTGAAAACCGGCAAGATCAAAATAATTTCAACGGAGTTATGGCCCTTGTTTTTCTGAAAAATGCCATATTAAGCCCTGTCAACACTCTAGCACCTTCATTTATTATTTGATCTTTACCAAACTTGCACAGATTGTTAATATCAATAAAAGCTCGAAAAAGTTCGAAAACCAGCTAGATTGGACTATTAACAGCGGAGTTATTGCCCTTGATTTAGGTAAAAATGCTATATTTTGCCTCGTTAAGACGATAGGGGCTTCATTGTTCATCCGATCTTTACCAAACTTTATCAGATTGTTAATGTTAATAAAAGCTCGGATAAGTTCGAAAACCAGCCAGATTGGACCAATATTGGCAGAGTTATGGCCCTTGATTTAGTTAAAAATGCTAAGGTTAGCCTCGATAAGACGATAGGGCCTTCATCTTTCACTCTATCTTTACCAAACTCTAACAGATTGTTACTATCAATAAAAGCTCGGACAAGTTCAAAAACCAGCCAGATCGGACCAGTATCGGCAGAGTTATGGCCCTTGATTTAGTTCAAAATGCTATATTTTGCCTTGTTAAGACAATAGGGCCTTCATTTTTCATCCTATCTTTACCAAAATTTACCACATTGTTAATGTCGTTGTAAGCTCGAACAAGTTCGAAAACAAGCCATATAGGACCAGTAACAGCGGAGTTATGGCCCTTGATTTAATTAAAAATGCTAAATTTTGCCTCGTTAAGACGATAGGGGCTTCATTGTTCATCCGATCTTTACCAAACTTTACCATCGTGTTAATATCAATGAAAGCTCGGATAATTTCGAAAACCAGTCAGATCGGACTAGTAACAATGGAGTTATGGCCCTTGATTTAGTTAAAAACGGCTATATTTTGCCTCGTTAAGAAGATAGGATCTTCATTTTTCATCCGATCTTTACCAAAAATTACCAGATTGTTAATATCAATGAAAGCTTGGACAAGTTCGAAAACAGCCAGATCGGACTAGCAACAGCAGAGTTATGGCCCTTGATTTAGTTAAAAATGCTATATTTTGCCTTGTTAAGACAATAGGACCTTCATTTTTCGTCAGATCTTTACCAAACTTTACCAGATTGTTAATATAAATGAAAGCTCAGACAAGTTTGAAAAAAAGCCAGATCAGACCAGTAACAGCAGAGTTATGGCCCTTGATTTAGTTAAAAATGCTATATTTTGCCTTGTTAATACGATAGGGTCTTTATTTTTCATCCGATCTTTACCAAACTTTACCAGATTGTTACTATCAATGAAAGATCCGACAAGTTTGGAAACCAGCCAGATTAGACCATTTACACCGGAGTTATGGCCCTTGATTTTATTTTCTGAAATATGCTATATTTTGGCCTCATTAAGAAGAAAGGGCTTCATTTGACCAAATTTCATTGAAATTTTTCAAGGATGATCAGTACCATGCCTAGTTGTACATATCGTCACTGCATTCCAGTTGAATGATTTTGGCGGAGTTATGTCCCTTTAAAGGTTATAATAAACAAACTTTGTCCTGACTAGTTTTCCTGAACCCCTGGCCGGATTTAAACAAAACTTTTTAGGGATGATCAGTTCCAGGTCTAGTTGTGCAAATCTTTGCCGTGTTCCGGTTGAATGCTTTTTGGCAGAGTTATGGTCCTTTAAAGGTTTTAATACACAAACTTTGTCTGGACTATTCTCCTGAACGTCTCCCCACATTGCAACGAAACTTTACAGGGATGATCATCATCGCATTCCGGTTAACAGATTTCAGGTGGAGTTATGGCCCTTTAAAGGTTTTTGATACACAAACATTTTCCGGGCTAGTTTTCCTGAAACCCTGGCTGGATTTTAACGAAACTTGACAAGGATGATCGGTATCAAGCCTAGTTTTGCATATCATTGCCATATTTGGGTTGAATGATTTTTGTCAGAGTTATGGTCCTTTAAAGGTTTTAATAGAGAAACCAGATTAGTCTGTTCTGAACTCCTTACTGGATTTCAGCGAATCTTGATGGGGATGATCAGTACCAAGCCTAGTTGCACCTATCATTGCCGTGTTCTGGTTGAATGAATTTTGGCAGAGTTATGGCCCCTTAAAAGTTTTAATACACTAACTTTGTACAGACTAGTTCTCCTGAACCTCTGGCTGGATTTCAATGAAACTTGTCAGGGACAATCAGTACCAAGCCTAGTTGCCTATGTCATCACCATGTTCTGGTTGAACGATATTTGAAAGAGTTATGGCCCCTTGTGCATAAACTTTATCTTTAGCCAGTAGAGCGTCCACAGGCCCTCTTGGGCCTCTTGTTATGATTTCACGATTTAAAGTATTAAATTGTCTTGTCATATGTGGCATCAGGCAGTCCACCCTGTTTTATAACATTCCTCAGGAAAAATACAAAACAAATTTATGGCCAATAAAAATTCCCCCCAGAGTCTTACAATTGATTTTTATCAGATTGTTGATAAACTACTGTTTTTATGTAAACATCCACAGGTGGTTTACCCAAGATCCAACCCACCACTCCAAGGCCTTTATAATCCAGCCCTGTAATTATTGAAGATTATGACCATTAATAAGTAGATGGAAGACAAGAGCCAGGTCTAGACACCCTGGATCTGCCCTTGATTACAAGATTAGTAGTAATTGTTTTTGTTGATTACTTATCAGAAAAGAAATGAACCACTTGTTTCCAAAGACAGCTAAAGGTGGCATATAATTATGGTCTCCTAAGAGCCACCTACAAACAATTTGCTCATGGCCCAGCCCAACTCATGATTCCAGCCTCAAAGTTTTACCTTTTCCAAATCATGGTTTCTTACAATCAGAACCTGCTGTTGAGCCACTTGTTCCATCTACAGGTGGTGGTGTAATTAAGGTCAACTACAAGTGGGTTACCTGTGATTCAGGCCTGCCACTTGACAGTGATAAGCTTCATTTAGAAATACTTGGCATATCTTTTCTTGGAAATAGTTCTCACCTTTGGAGCAAAAATGTTTTGACTAAAAACGCTGTTTTTTAGAATGTTGTATGCCAAATTAAATACCATGTGCATGTGTTTCCTATTACTTAACTGATTCTGGTTAAGAAAGTGACATAATATAACAAGGATTTGCAACTTACTCCTTCAGATGGGAAATCCTCGAAATTTCATGTATACAGTTTTCTTTTTAACTGAACAGAAATTGTCATTTTTAGCTCTACTGGCCAAGGGCCAGCAGAGCTTATGGGATGGTGTGTTGTCCGTCTTCCATCGTCCGTCGTCCGTCGTCTGTTAACTTTTCTTCAAACGGCTTCTCCTCAGAAACCGCTTGGCTAATTTTGACCAAACTTCACTTGGATGATCCTTAGATGAATGCTTTTTAGATTTGTTAAAATTAGGTCAGCACTACATCCAAGATGGCTGCCATTACCATATATGGTCAAAACCTTAAAAAATCTTCTTCTCCAGAACCGCTGGACAGATTTCAACAGTTTTTCTTTTAAAATGATCGTCCACGCCTAGACTATCAAGTTTGTTCAAATAAAGTCCCCGGGGTCAAAAATGGCCGTGCCCCGGGGGTCCAAAGTTTGTATATTGAGGTTTTGCATGTTTTTCATATAGACATATAGGAAAAAACTTTAAAAAATCTTCTTCTCTGAAACCACAAGGCACAAAGCTCTCATGTATTACATGTAGCATCAGCATATGGTCCTCTACTAAGTTTGTTCAAATGGTGACCCTGGGGTCAAATTTGTCCCCGCCCCGGGGGTCACAGTTTTACATAGACTTATATAGGATTTTTTTTGCAAAAATCTTCTTTTAGTAAACGTCAAGAGCCAGAGGTTTGATATTTTACATTTATTGTAAGCTTATGGTCCTTTACCAAGTTTGTTCAAATGGTGACCCTGGGGTCACATTTGGCCCCGCCCCAAGGGTCATATGTTTTACATAGACATGTATAGGGAAAAACTTAAAAAAACTCCTTCTCTGAAACTACAAGAGCCAGAGGTTTAATATTTTGCTGTTGCTATAAGCTTATGGTCCTTTACCAATTTTGTTCAAATGGTGACCCTGGGGTCTCATCTGGCCCCGCCCCGGGGTCACAGTTTTACATCAATGCTGGTTTTAATTTTTTTAATTTCTTTATTTCTTTTTTTTTTATTTCTTTTTTTTTTATATATTTTTTTTTATTTATTTTTTTATTTTTTTATTATTTTTTTTTTTAATTGTTTGATAATATTTTATTTTTAATTTTTTTTAATTTTGATATTTTTTTTTTGTATTATTTTTTTTAATTTTTAATTTTTTTTTATTTTATTATCTCTACTGGCCATCTTGGAAAACCAGCCAGATCGGACCAGTAATGGCGGAGTTATGGCTCTTGATATAGTTAAAAATGCTATATTTTGCCTCTTTAAAACGATAGTCACTCGCTTCATTGATGTCATAAGAGCCATATTAGCCAGTAGAGCGTCCACAGGCCCTCTTGGGCCTCTTGTTTTAAAACTAGTCTGCAAATAGTCTCAAATGATCAAAATTTATATTTTGAATGCATCGATATTATCAAAATATTTCTGTGTTTACTTAAAGTCACATTTCCCAACTGAATGTAGTCCTTAAAAAGTAAAAATATATAATTCAAAAAGTCTGACTGGCATATTTTTGCTGCTTCCTGTTGTTGTTGTAGTTGTTGAGAAACGTAACTTTATAGCATTTGTCATTATTCACATCCTGAGTTTGCAACTGGTCTCAAATTAAATAATATACTATCCTGTATGTTTGGATTTGGAATTAATATTATTAAATGATCTCAATCTTAAATATAAGAACAGAAAATAAAGATCGATGTTTGCACTTGTACCCTGTGGCTTACAAGATTATGTGATATTTTATTAAGTTGCAAATCACTTTTCTTTTCTTTTTTTTGTTGTTAATTCTGAGGTTTTAAGTCCCTCCGCCAACGAGCACGTCGAGAGAACCCCGTCTAGAATGACACAAGTGCCAACTAACACAACGGTGGAACCCTGACGCGATGGGCACAATAGAGTCTGGACTTCTCTGTGTTGTCGATTCTGTTGTGTGTGTGTAGGTGGTTGTCGCTTTCGCTCTGTGTAATTTTCGCTGCGGCGGTGAAGTGGTCTGGACTGGTCTGGCATGGTGGTCTGCTGCTGGCGTGGTGGTCTACATCCGCTACTGTGTCCTACATCCACTACGAGCTGATGACGGTCTTGCTTAGGGCCACACCCATCACAGTATGACCCCTGCGCCGCACACACCGCCCGATGTCTGTGTCACCCTGAAAAAGATCAGGGATCTGGAGACATCAGATGATGTGTGCTGTGATGGGACGCAGGAGACACCTTCACATTCAGTCAACCGATATTCAATTCAAACCTGAGAATGACAAGTTCTCAGGTATTGAATATCGGCAGTGCCCTCTCCACGACGTGCACGTAGTGAAGATCTAGAGAAGAAGTTGCAAATCACTGCATTATTACTTCTCTGGTTTACGTTATTGGTCAGCATGGGTTCTAAAAAATTTGTTGTCCAATTATATATGCTTGCTTTTACTAAAACACTGAACTACTGAACATGCCTTCTTCATTACCATGTGCTGTCTTACTAATCAAAGTGTTTTACAGTTTATTGAATTACGTAGTCCAGTTTCCTCCATCTTTTTCATGTCCTCATTTTCCTCTTTATCATTACCATCAAAAATATTTAAAATATTCCAACTGCAGCTGCCTCTGACAAAGTTGACAGATCTGTGGGAGGCAAATGGAGAATCCTGCAAATCCAATTTCTTGGTTTCTGATTAAAGTAACCATACACTATATAATGCTTCTCCTCTTTCATCTTTTAAGTGTGTCTGAGTCTTTGTTGGAGACAGAGCAATCAGTGATTATGCTCACAATAAGATAGAGTCCCAGTAGTTGAGAAAGAATGGGTTTCCAATGGCAGCAGATTAAGGTTGAGGAGCTTTATGTGACAACTCCTGGTGTGGGCTGATATATCATCATACTTTGTCTGTACTTTTCTGGTTTCTAGTTGTGGGTGGCTGACGAGAATTATGATTCTCAGTGTAATTTATAGGTAGACTTGTTTATCACACCCTTTATCCTGGAATTGTTCTTGGTTATCACACCCTTTATCTTGGAATTGTACTTGTTTATCACACCCTTTATCCTGGAATTGTACTTGTTTATTTTATCTTCAATGTGTACTTGTTTATCACAGCTTTATCTTGGAATTGTACTTGTTTATCACACCTTTTATCTTGGAATTGTTCTTGGTTATCACACCCTTTATCTTGGAATTGTACTTGGTTATCACACCTTTTATCTTGGAATTGTTCTTGGTTATCACACCCTTTATCTTGGAATTGTACTTGGTTATCACACCCTTTATCTTGGAATTGTACTTGGTTATCACACCCTGGAACTGTACTTGGTTATCACACCCTTTATCTTGGAATTGTACTGGTTTATTACAATCCTTATCTTGAAATTGTACTGGTTTTTCACACCCTTTATCTTGGATTTGTACTTTTTTTATCACACATTTTATCTTGGAATTGTACAGTACTGGTTTATCACACCCTTTATCTTGCAGTTGCACTTGTTTATCACACCCTTTATCTTGGAATTGTACTTAATTAATACACATTTTCATATTTTGTAATGGTACTGTTAGTTCCTTGTTCATCATGGAATGGTACTATAAAAATCCTAGTTTGTCTTCAAATTAAAGTGTTAATCAATAATTTATCTTGGAATGGTACTGTTAAATTGTTGGCCATATTGGAATGGTACTGTTGAATTGTTGGACATCTTGGAATGATGCTGTTAAATTGGTGGTCATCTTGGAATGGTATTGTCAATCCTAGTTCATCTTGTAATGGTATTGTCAAATCCTAGTTCATCTTGGAATGGTATTGTCAAATCCTAGTTCATCTTGTAATGGTATTGTCAAATCATAGTTCATCTTGGAATGGTATTGTCAATCCTAGTTCATCTTGTAATGGTATTGTCAAATCCTAGTTCATCTTGGAATGGTATTGTCAAATCCTAGTTCATCTTGTAATGGTATTGTCAAATCATAGTTCATCTTGGAATGGTATTGTCAAATCCTAGTTCATCTTGTAATGGTATTGTCAAATCCTAGTTCATCTTGTAATGGTATTGTCAAATTCTAGTTAATCTATCTGAAAACAATTTGTTCTTTGCTGAGAAGTACTCATAACATTTGACTGTTTATTATATCCATTTATCACAGTCATATCATTCCTGTTGATGTCTTGTATTCTAATATATTTGACTGTGATGGCTTCTCCTGACAATCAGTGACATCATGCTTGTTTGGATTTAATATCCAGGAAATATAGGTATTGGTATGACAAGATTTGATGGTAATACAACAATGTGCATGTTTTGAAGATGGATTTAATGTCATAGAAACTTGATGCAATGCTTAAAATTAAGGAAAAACATTCTGAATTTTGCTTTAATAACAATGTGGTGGCGATGTTACTGCTGGTACCCGAGGGATGCATGTTCTCTAGTGTTTATGGAATCTTAGTTGACCATCTGTAACTGTTTTTTTGCAAAACCAACAAAAATGCTGGAGCAGATAAAAAACATTTGTTGATTGTAAACACATCCTGGCGTACTCTTCATTTTGGGATGTATAGGTGTTAAAATCAAGGAGACTTCAAAGAGAAGGATGAACAGTGGGGAAGAAATGAGATGAAACTTATTGGGATGAAATTGTGTATATGTAAAATATTTACATTATTTTGATGAAATCTTCTACCCATTTTTTTAAATAAAAGTCAGATATTTACATTATTGGTGAAATCTTGCACACACTTCCTGAAATATTTGCATAAATATTTAGACTAAATTAAATGATAAGACACATTTGAAAGTTCTATGTTTTCGTTAGAGAGAAAAACCTTAGCCATCTGACACCTTATTGTCAGACAAGGAAAGTAAACCTTTGGCCTCTCATTGTTTCTGAATGAAGCTTAAACAAGTCTGTAATAAATAAATATAAAAAAAGAGTAATAATTTACTAATTGTTGGCCTGAGGGAAAAAAACTGTTAGATTTTAGATCATAGTTCATCAGGATAACATTGTTTGTTAAGGAAAAGTAATTTTTTGACAAGAAAAACGTCTACCATTAAGATCAGATATTTCACTCATTGTTAAAGGCCAGAAGTGTCATGAAAACAATTTTCTTTGAATCAGACTTGTGGGCAAACTTATTCCCCTTGATTTGGATTAAACAGCATTACCGAGTCTTGTGGTTAAAACTTTGAGTTGACACAGTTGTGTTATATTGAAATAAACAGAGAATGACCTCATCACCAAAAAAACAGAGAAAAGACTCTGATCTTTTCACTTATTTTTGCGCCATACAGCTTTCAAGAACGAATATTTTCAGATTACCTCCCTTTATAACAAAAATATAGTGATTTTGCAATTTGAATAAAACATGTTTTAGCAGCAACAGACAAACTTTGTTTTTTTGATGATTATTAATATTGATCAGAATGATTGAGTGATAAGTATAAAATGATGAAATTGTATCTAAATTGGTGTACAAAGTGTAACAATTGAATTGAATGTTGTTTAACGGCTCATCAACACAGTACAGGTTATTTAGAGCCGCCCCAGAGAGAGGGGAAGGATACATAGGAATCCGGGAACCTGCCCTACTCTTATTATCGAATAGATTCCTATGGTTCTTTAACGTGCTCGGAGGATAGACCGATACAAGGGACCGCCCGGTTTACGTCCCCATCCGACGGACGAGTAAAGTGTAACAAAGTCAACCCTATGCAAATCACAGTTTAAAAGAGGGACGTTTCTATTTTTGCTGAGTATAGAAGACCTGAGCGTTTATGGATTGTATTGTGAGCTAGCTTCTCAGTGGAAAATGATTGTTTTATCATAGAATGCTGTGATATGGGATCTGGAGACTTGCAGGAATATTGCCAATTATGTCAAATGGACCAAATGATTTGAGTTAAGTGATCTGTGATGGTCAAAGCACTATGCCTTTTGAACTTGTTTGTGCACAGATTGTCTAAGGCAACTGTGGTATGTGTAAATATTAGGATTTGAAGACACATTGTGAAATTAGGAAACTCTGATATTTGTAAAGGTTTTGAAGACATATTGAGAAATTAGGAAACTGTGGTATTTGTAAAGGATTTGAAGATATATTGAGAAATTAGGAAACTCAGATATTTGTAAAGGATTTGAAGATATATTGAGAAATTAGGAAACTCAGATATTTGTAAAGGATTTGAAGACAAATTGAGAAATTAGAAAACTCTTGTTTGTGTTTATAAAGGATTTGAAGACATACTGAGAAATTAGGAAACTGTGGTATTTGTAAAGGATTTGAAGACATATTGAGAAATTAGGAAACTGATATTTGTTAAGGATTTGAAGACATATTGAGAAATTAGGAAACTCTGATATTTGTAAAGGATTTGAGGAAATATTGAGAAATTGATAACTATATTTTTAAATTGTGAATCTAGCAAGTGGAATAAAACTGTTAAAATTGTATGGACCGCTGAACACTGTATACATGTAACTAACATAAACACAAGTTTGTGCTGGTGATAAAAACGAGGATTATATATCAATAACCAAGGCTGGGAATGGCTTGGCACAATGTGTGCATACATGTATGAACAGTAAACATTGTCATATATGCGCATGCAGAGACAGTGAGAGAAGGTCAGAGAAGGTCAGAGAAGGTCAGACATGCAAATGTACACATGAACCGGCCGTGTGTGGTGGTGGGGACGATGTATACATGGGAATCATGCTGGGATTCATACTGTGAATGGGTAAGTCTTTGTAGAATGTTTCTTGATTGATTGATTGATTGAATTGGATTTTATAGTCGCACCAACAGCTAAGGTCATATGGCGACTTTCCAGCTTCCACTGGTGGAGGAAGACCCCAGGTGCCCCTCCGGGTAACTACCGAGGCTGCTCCTAAATTAATAATACAAACAGTCCATGAATTGCGTTATAGTTCTTGTTCTGTTTGTAGGGTCCGTATTGAAAAAGTACCGAACATTTCTGTCTGATGTTTTAAATTTATTTTGTATGCTTCTGTAACTAATTTTGACAGCGGGGGCTCTCGTGGCCCGGTGGTTAGCATGGTGGACTTTAAGCCGGAGGACCTGGGTCCAAGCCTCACCGGTGCCACTGAGTTTCGTCGGTGTGTTCTTGGACAAGATTCTTTACCGTAGCTTTATCTGTCAGATGGGGATGTAAACCGGGCGGTCCCTTGTATCGGAGTCTATCCTCCAAGCACATTAAAGAACCATAGGGATCTATTTTATAGTAAGAGTAGGACGGGTTCCCAGATCCTTTAGTACCTTTCCCCTCTCTCTGTGTAACTCTAAATAACCATGTTGATGAGCTGTTATACAGAATTCAGTTATAATTTTGACAGATGTTATAATAATCATTTTGCTACCCACGAACAATTTAATGAATGTGTTATGATTGAAACAGAATACAGAAATAACAACATGATATATTGATATTGCCAGCTATAACCATTGATTTTCATTACTGGGACTTTGTCTGGAGGATTGGGGGAAATGTTTAAGATGCCATTTCTATGTGCATGTTGTAGATCGATTGTGGTAAAACCAGGCCGAATAAAAATTGTGTTTTAAATTTAATTATTTTTTGAATAGCAAACAAAAAATATGTTCAAAGTTCACCTTATGCAGGATCTATTCCCAATCCCCAATATATTATAGTTAAATGATGTTTATGGATAAAAAAAAAATATTTTGGTCAGAAAGGTTCACCACATTGAGCCGGAGTGTGGTGTACAACTTCCATCAAGATAGGGTCAAGGTCGCAGTAAGGGTTCACCACATGGAGATGGTATCCGTATACTGAAAGCAAATGAAATATATTTGAAAACCAGTTGGTACTTAATTTAAATGAAAACAATCTTGATTTGTCCATTCACAACTGAGCGCAGACTAAAGCATAGAGCGAGGGAATCTGTGTCCCTTGGACAATTTCTAGTCATTTGTGCACTAAAGGCTCTTCCATAATGAATAATGTGTAGTGGATATTGATATTCTATCTTATTGTTCGGCGCCCCTTGAGGGCGCCGGACATTCTGTGGTAGTACTTTGACCTTAGGCAGTACTTTGACCTTAGCCATGGGGAATCAAAAGGACTGATAGTTGATATGTTTGGATTGTAATTAAAAATGTTTAAATGGCATTTAAAGCATGCTATAAAACGCACCAGAATAAGATATAAAACACAAGAGATAAAACTGCTTAGCGATTTCTTGAATTTCTGTAAGAAATGATGCACCAATAATTCAAAAATTATACAAAATCATTTCATTAAAACGATGTCTCCCTGTATTTTGACTGAAAACGAGGCAAATGCGTAATACAAATTTTAGAAAAATTAACGAAATTTATCGATCGTAATATCTGCGTTTCAAATGTTTTCACATTGTTCTCGTTTTTAAATCGTTTTGATTAATTATTATTGCCAAATTACATTAAATGTTGCTAAGAAATGAGAAAATACGATGATATATCGGAAAGTTTTGGCATTTAAATTTCGTTTTCGGGAAATCGCTAATTTTGTAATGCTTCATTTTGACTGTCAAATGCAGACAAATGTATTGAAAACGAAAGTAGATTTATGAGCGCAGACTCGGAATCAAAAATATTCAAAACAATGCGACTTCCAGTCGAAATGGTGTTATGAAAAGGGTGTAATAGATTTGTTTGAACCCATCCCCCTTTACTTTTGAAAATCCCCCCACATTTTTAGAGGAAGGAGGGAAAATCCCCCCTGCTTTTTAGATCCTAGATTGGACACTGCATTTTATATTGTTTTCTAAGCTGAACTGGCTTGTGCAAGATCAGCTTTACCATAGGCTGTCATCCATCTGTCTTCTTCTCAGTAACCAACACTGAAATTTTCATGAAACATTATGTTAAGCATCTTAGCATTGACCTTTCAAGTTTGTTCAAATTGAGTGGATCATGTCATTTACTAAAGTTATAAAATTAACTTACTAAAGTTATAAAATTAACTTATGTATAACCTTACCCTTTCCAAAAATATATGCTTCTGGCGACTATTTGCTGCAACTCTGCGGCAAACATTGCTGCAAAGCTGCGGCGAACAAGTTTGCGGCGATGTTGCGGTACACTTTTATCATGCAAATGAGGTCTGCGGCAAAGTTGCAGCGAACAAATATGCAAATGAGGTTCTGGTGATGTTCCGGCGATGTTCACCGCAACTTTGCCGCAGACCTCATTTGCATGGTAAAAGTGTGCGGCAACTTTGCAGCAAACTTCATTTGCATAATGCTTTTTGCTGTAATCTTCTGGCGATGTTCGCTGCAACTTTGCAGCAAACTTCATTTGCATAAAATGTTTCTCTGCAATGTTCTGGCGATGCTTGTGGTGATGTTCGCTGCAAAGTTGCGGCAATGTTCGCCAACACATCGCGGCAAAGTTCTTCAAAATAAATAAGGACTGAAATTATGAAATGGAACAATAGTGCGCTGTTTTAAAAAAACATATTTAGATCAAAAACATGATTTTTTTTCACTATTTAACATGGACTGCACCAAATTTAAATAAATGGAAACGATTTAAATAAATCTACACTAAATAAATTCTCTCGATTTAAAGTATATCCTTACGGTTTGTTATGGGGGGTTGCGGGTGTCCGACCAAAGTTGACATTTCAAAATGTCTCGTAAGGGTGACATGCCTAGTTAGGAAATTCCTCACGGGTGTATGTCTCACGCCCAGTGTTTTACATGTGCTCATGGCGATGTCGACCGCTGTCATTTCTACTTTACTCCCATTTTCATGGAGATGTCGGCCGCTGTCATTTCTGCATTACTCCCATTTTCATGGAGATGTTGACCGCTGTCATTTCTGCATTACTCCCATTTTATGGAGATGTCGACCTCTGTCATTCATGCATTACTCTCATTTTATGGAGATGTCGACCGCTGTCATTTCTGCATTACTCCCATTATCATGGAGATGTCGACCGCTGTCATTTCTGCATTACTCCCATTATCATGGCGATGTCGACTGCTGTCATTTCTGCATTACTCCTATTTTCATGGAGATGTCGACCGCTGTCAATTCTGCATTACACTCATTTTCATTGAGATGTCGACCGCTGTCATTTCTGTATTACTCCCATTTTATGGAGATGTCGACCGCTGTCATTTCTGCATTACACCGATTGTCGTGGAGATGTCGGCCGCTGTCATTTCTGCATTACTCCCATTTTATGGAGATGTCGACCGCTGTCATTTCTGCATTACTCTCATTTTCATGGAAATGTCGAGCGCTGCCATTTCTGCATTACTCTCATTTTCATGGAGACGTCGAGCACTGTCATTTCTGCATGACTCCCATTTTTATGGAGATGTCGAGCGCTGTCATTGCGCATTACTCTCACTTTTACAGAGATGTCGACCGTTGTTATTCCTGCAATACAGTCATTTCATAGAGATGTTGAGCTCTGTCATTTCTACATTACTCTCATTTTTATGGAGATGTCGAGCGCTGTCATTTCTGCATTATTCCCATTATCATGGAGATGTCGAGCGGTCATTTCTGCATTACTACCATTATCATGGAGATGTCGAGCGGTGTCATTTTCATGGAGATGTCGAGAGCTGTCATTTCTGCATTACTATCATTTTCACGGAGATGTCGAGTGCTGTCATTTCTGCATTACTCCCATTATCATGGAGATGTCGAGCGCTGTCATTTCTGCATCACTCCCATTTTTATGGAGATGTCAAGCGCTGTCATTGCGCATTACTCTCACTTTTACAGAGATTTCGAGTGCTGTTATTCCTGCATTATCTCCTTTTCATAGAGATGTCGACCGCAGTCATTTCTGCATTTCTCTCATGTTTATGGAGATGTCGAGCGCGGTCATTTCTGCATTACTCCCATTTTCATGGAAATGTCGAACATCATCCTAACTGTAGCAGTCCAATAGGCACTTGGTGCCTGGATATCTTAGAATCAGCACCAGACCCTTAGGACAGACCGACAAACATAAATATAAACATTTACCAATTTTCTTTTTAAAATTTCAATAATCTCAGTTAAATTTTTACCTGTCCATGTGCTTGAATACCCATTTTATTAAATTGTTTTCTTCCTGTACCAATTTTTTTTATAAAACTGTATATTTTTGTGTTTTTTTTGAGTTTTTTTTACGGGTATAAATAAAAATATCATGATCATATTCACAAGTGCTATTAAATAGCAGATTCATTTCAAATTACAACTGAAAAAGTCGGCATTACCACTGTTAGTAGCGCACTGGGCTTTGAATCCAGAGGTCAGTTGGATCCTCAGACAGTACCATGTTGTCTTTAAACATGACACTATTTCTATAGCGTACACCCTTTATAATGATTGACATGCAACATTGTGTCTTATTGTCCCTCGTCTCCAGCCACTAATTCAAATGAGTAGATTATCAGTTACCTGTATAGATGGTTCATGTGATACAGTACTAGGTTTAATAACAAAACAAAAACAATTAGTCTAAAACTGATCGTCTGTTGGCCCTTCATGGCATAAAAACGACGTTAAAAATTCAAACAGATATGTGAAGTGCATTGTCCATTAATTCTTGGCTTACTTAGCTTTCTCTCCAAATGTTTCAACAACGACTTTGTAATCACTCGGCATTCATCACCTTATCTTTCCATAAACTATTTATTTAAACCTAATGCAGTCAATTCATCTAACCCATTTTAAGGAAAGTCCTGCAACGAAACCGTTTGGAAAATTGTCTGAATGACCTAGTTAATTCAAAATACATTTAACCAAGTCAACATAGCAACGTTTGTTAATATTATGTCCATGACCACTAAATATACCAAGGTTTAGTACTGATGATAAGATAGTTAAAATAACTGATAAACACGTGTACTGTTATTTAATAACGTATGTTTTAATTCTTCAAAATTTTGGCGCCGAATTGATGCTTTGCATCAAGTTTTTCTTGTTGTTGTTTGTGTTTATTAAAATGTCAGTGTGGGTTTGGCCAGCTGCAGGTCATTACCAGGTCACATGGTCAGGTCACATGATCAGGTTACTTGTCACTTGTCATGTCTGCTAAATTAACCAAGGATATTGGTCCACATATATTTACTATTTGAATAGAAAACAATACAGTCTATAGATCCTTGCTTTATAACCGTACAAGGTATTAAATATGTTTACCATAAATGGTTTACCATCTGTCAGTGTTTTTGGGAAATAGTCCCTACACCCTGTGTTTGGGTATATAGTCCTTACACACTTTTTATGCTTCTATGCCCCGCCATGAAAGTAGAGTGGGCATATTATATGGACCCTGGATTAGCCTCGGTCACCCGGCCCGCTTCTGATTTCTTCGTTACGCTATGCTACACGGATCCAGAACCAGGGCCTGGGGAAAATAGGATGTTTGAAATCGCCCCAACGTTTTGGGCGATTTTGGCGTGATTTTTAGAGATTTAACGAGACTTTCAAAAAACATTTTTTTGAAGTTAATTTAATAATAATTTCTTATTGCTAACTTATGAGAAGCAGCACGTGATGTTAACAAGTTTAACTGATGCATCAACAATTGACGTTGTACGTTTATTTACAACATGACGTCACGCAAACGTCGACTTTATGCGCGTGAAAATACTCGCGAATAAATTGTGCTAATCGCTAGTGGGGTCTTTAATTGGCCTAATCTGTCCAGACCGATATCTGCAAGTAAGACATATGCATGATATGGTCTAGCTGGCAGAGACTAACCCTGGATGGTTTCCCTATCCAAAAGTTGTTGGAAAATACTCCCTGCCTATCTTGTATCTCTTTCTACATCATAGTCGTGTCAGCTTGTCTTCTGCTTGATTACCCATGAATTATGATTGGTCGGCTTCTCTCAACCTTACAACTAGTCAGTATATCAGAAGGGACATTAATTCAAAAATTTATTCTTCCATAAAAGGTAGCAAATTATGGTGATGAATTTGGCAACCATACATTTTAGATAGAGTATTTTTTCCATCTTTCTAAAATAAAAACACATTTGTTGTTTGGTTACTGTTTTTTTCTGTACTAGATGAACATGTTTTATTTTTTATGGGATGATGAGTTGTCTGTTTGTCAGTCGTCCATCCATTAACTTTTGCCTCGCTAAGACGATACGGCCTTCATTTTTTATCCGATCTTTACCAACCTTACCAGAATGTTAATATCAGTGAAAGCTCGAACAAGTTTGAAAACCAGATCGGACCAGTAACAGCGGAGTTATGGCCCTTGATTTAGTTGAAAATGCTATATTTTGCCTTGTTTAAAAATGCTATATTTTGCCTCGTTAAGGTAATGGAGTCTTCATTTTTCAACTGATCTACAGATTTAATCGGATAATTTTGAAAAACAGCCGGATCGGACCAGTAACATGCTTTATTTCTATCATGTACTACACAAGTCTTTTAGAACACATTGTTTTTGTCTGTATTTAGATTGTGGCAAACAACAACAACATTGTAATACAACAACAAATTAACATGTTGCCAGTTTCATTTTACCAGTCAAACCAATACTATACCTCCGACAAACAATAGCATGTGCAACAGTATAATAAAAGCACATGCAACTGTATTATAATATTTTTATAACATGGGCTGTTTGCAATTTGTGTATCTTGTAAAAAAATTGTTTGTACCAAAGAAAGGTCAAGTCTCAAACAATTTAATATTCTGTGATTTAAACAAGCTAGTAGCCTAGTATGACCCAGAGATCTAAGAAGTAGTGGTTTATTTTGTATCTATATTATCCTCTGTTGCAGTTGAAATATTTTGTATTACATGTATTTATACAAGAAATACTTCTTAACATCTGAAATTTTTTGAATTCTTAAATTAATATGTGCCTGAAAGTATAAAACATTATTAGAAATGTGTTTTCAATCTTGGAAGTACCTAGTAGTATGTGTTTGCCATGTGACGAGGAAATATTCCATTTGTTGAGTAAGTATATACTTACTCCCTGATTTGTGTATAAACAAAACATAACATTATTTTTTTCACCCCTCCCCCCATTTTAAACAAATTTGGATGATAATTAAACTAGCAATTAATTAGGTATTCTCTACTAAGGTTCTTGTAATGGGTTTATGTGATAGTCACTTTATCAAATGACGTCTCGTGTATGTTGTTTTATAATGTCATTTCATATAATTATTTATTTTACAATGTGCAACATGGATGACACCGTGATGTGTTCAACCGTAATATGTGAGACACGTGATTGTATTTTCTTAATGGTAGGCCAGAGTAATTTTTTTATATTTTTCGTTTCTTAGACCCTTCGAGCCTAATTTTTTGTATAAATGAAAAGAACCAAAAAATGGTAAGGAAAGTAACCGGTATCCTTATTTTGGTCCCAGATTTCTAACAACCAACTTGTTTAAAAATTAACTAAAAATTAGAAGATGATGTTGTATAGATGTTTTCTGGTTAATTTTATGTTTTACAATGTGACGAACATTATCACAAGATACCCACTTACAAATGTCAGACTTTTTTTTTTAACTGTTTTTCCCCCTCTCCTGTGAAACTTTTTCAGAAAAAATCTGAGAACCAAAAAAAAACACCCCATCACTGGCCTTAATATCACTAGTTCAGTTTATAGACTGTCCCGAAAATATGAAATAGTTTCTACTCAGCCCAAGTTACAGGATAATCAGCTTAGTGAGCGGCATATCCAGCATGAGGTCAATACAATGGCAATAAATCACCTAACATGCCATCTAATGAGCTAAAACTTTGTCCATACAGAATTAAATGTTAGAAGTATATAACTGCCTTATCTCTATTTGCAGATAGCATTTTGTTTCACCCACTTATTTCTAATTTTTTAAATGAGCCTGTCTGCTGTCAGATAATTGATGCCCAGCTGTGCGAAAATAGGTATTTTATTGCTCTGGGATCAGTTAATTACATGGATGAATTATAGAGATTCTCAATAAACAGAGGAATCTCAGGACAGTCTACAAACTGAGTAATTATAGTGAATAACTCAAACAAATCTTGTCATTATTATTACAATCTTGCATACATACCGGTATAAGTTTCATATGAAAAAACTCATTAAATAATCCTAAGTATAATTTCTAATTGCTGCGGCTCTAAATATAATAATTATTCAACTTCTTTCTTATTGTTTCATATGAAATAAACATGTGTATAAGATCCTATTTATCTAGTAGAATCTATAAAGGAAAATATCGCTATGGATACTTTCATAATATTCAGTGTAGGTAGCCAGGTAAGGCAGCGTTTCTTC